>CABFOQ010038274.1:8059-20706 GCA_900660455.1 Gephyroberyx darwinii
CAGACCACCATCCTTCCAGTGAGACACACACTTCACTCAAATCACTTTTGTCCACCCCAAGACAGTAGTCAGATAAACGGTGAAGATGCAGCGGTGTTAGTAGTACTGCGGTTCCACTTCGTCAAAACATGCACATTGTACCACCCCCTTTTAACAGAACACATACCCACACCTCTCCCATAGTAATAATACTGTAGATACTGTATCACTACCTCAATACCTCATTCATCCCCAGTATCATATTCCCGACCATTAACAAGAATACAACAGCCCATTTGAACCTGATCTTAGCCTGGGCCACCCTCGTTATTAACACGACCAGCCCTGGGAACCGCTTCCAACACATTGTGTTGTCGAGATGTAGGGACACCCTACCGTTCCTATTTGTTCTTATGGGTAGATATAATGTACATGTTGTGTCATGGGTCGATCTGCGCCCTTAAGGGAGGTGTGAGTTATATGGTTGTGATATAACTAATGTAGCCCCTATTGCGATGGAAGAGTAGGCCGTGCTTTGTTGGTGCTGCTACCTTCCTCTCCCAAGAGGAAGTGGGGCGATCCACGTAGTCAAGTAGTATTCAGTTGACAAATAGTAACAATATTATTCTAAAATAGTTTAGCTATCAAATATTGAATGTGGCCAAGGGACCTCTGGATGTACTAGTCACTGTGGTGGGTGGAGAGGAAGTTAGTTTGTACAGTTACTAGAGCCACACATTTAACTTTGTCAAATATTGCAATTTTATTTTCCACAATCAATAATTATCAGATATTTGCATTCTTGAAACATTTCAGTTCATTCAAAATGTCCCCTAGAACTTCATTTAAGATGCCAAAAGTGCAGTAAAATAAAATGTTTCTTAAATCATCAAGACTGATCATCATGATTTAATACAATATCTATCAAAATAATCTGGATTATTTTATCAATAGCTGTGCAGGGCTAAAACCTTGGAGTTTCTAATTCCAATAGTGATTGTTATAATTTCTCGTGCTTTCTGCCTCTTCAGTCCCAATGCTGCGGGTAGTGTGGAGACCCTGGATGACCAGACTGAAACAGAGTCTGTAGTCTCCTTCAGGAGAGAGAGGCCCCGGCACAGAGAGGGCATGGAGCAACACGGTGAGAATCAACAGTGTGGTGGTGGAAATGCTCTGTTGACACCTCAAGTTCTCATTTAGGACGATGTGCCATCAAGATTTTACACGCTCCCAACTTCCTAGCTGATCAGGGAATAATGAGATGTTTAGAAGAATGTTTATCATCTATAGAGAAACCTTGCTGGAAAAGGCAAACTCACAGTGAATATTCTCCATCTGCCTCCGTCTCTGGTGTCCCAGGACCGCGCATGAATGGCCAGAGCCGCCTGGAGCGCCACCTAGCGGGCTACGAGAGTTCCACCACAGTGATGAGCAGCGAGCTGGACACCACCAGCTTCTGCGACTCCGAAGACGACGACACCATGAGCAGGTGAGAGGAGCAGGAAAGGAGGAAAGAGGAGGAAGTGTTTTTCAGAAAGAGGAGAGGATCTACATCCCACATGGGGGACATTTAAATGTTGCACCACGTGAATGATGCAAGACCGTAGAAACTCGACAACACAAGCCATACGCGTATCAAACAGCATCAGAAATGTAGAAAGAACAAGACAAAGCATGAAATGATCAAAAGTAGAGAAAAGGAGCCATTGATGCCATTTGATGTGATTTCTTTGTGCAAAAGTGTGAATCAGATTATGTTGTCATTGCACCCCACTGACTGAGTTTAGTTTTCTTTTGCTTCTATTGGCAAACATATTGCATTTGCTTCCATGTCTTTATAGCAACAAGTAATTATTATTTATTAATAATTTATATTTATTGTTTATTTTTCGGTTTCAGCAGCACAGTAATATGCTCAGAAGTCAGTATCGCTTTTGTTGTAGCCAGTTTTCTCAAAATATCCCCATTGAAGTATTCCTGGTTAGCTTCCCCTTTAGCTAAAGCCTCAGTAACAGCCCATCTGTGTGGGCTCCAAACACAGAAAGTGAAGTAATAAAGCGACTGAGGCAAACCTATTAAAGGTTTAAGTCTGCAAGTCTCTCTCCTGACCTTTCACCTTTTGTTGACCCTTGAACTTGTAGGTTCAGCAGCTCAACGGAGCAGAGCACAGCCTCCAGGCTTCTCAAACGCCACCGCCGACGCAGGAAACAGCGCCCCCCACGCCTGGAGAGGGTAAGTACAGGCCCCCTCTAAAGCGCCCTTCACATGATCAGCGACAAGGAACGCTCAGCGCCGCCATTCATTTCCTATTTCCCAAGCGTCACTGCCGCCCTCGGCGTTCTGCGCCCTGGGTGGAGACCCCCTGGCGCTGCGCTCAAAGTTCAACTATATTCAACTTTGACCTTCGCGCCGCTGACCTCTGCAACGCGCAACCAATCACAGCACAGTTTGATATCAGAGCTGCAAAATAACAATAAATAACAACATGACGCTTAAAGCTTACGATGATCTGACTAAAAAGTCTGTAGCATGGAATGATGTCGGTTTACAGACGGACTACCAGGGCGGTTGACAGCTTAGTACAGGTTTGTATATGCAGCCAGTCTATACGTTCACTTCTATGGCTGTGCTAGTATGATCACTGGCGATGTGGTTAGCTACGGCTGATGCGGGCTGTAGTCCCAAATTGAACTCCGCTCTATTCTTTCCTGAATGCTGTCATTTTAACAACTCGACAGTGTGAATGTAATGTAATTCTCCTGGCGCCGACGCTGATCATGTGAAGGGGTCGCACCCAACCTGGCGTTGACGCCAGCGCTTTGCGCGGATCATGTGAAAGCCCCTTAACACTTTCTGTTGAGTTATTGTTTTCCATCGCGAAGGAACAGTTTTCATTTTTTTTATGTCATATTGTAATTTTGCTGTTGTTGACAGGCTTCGTCCTTCAGTAGTGTGACAGACTCCACAATGTCCCTCAACATCATCACCGTCACACTCAACATGGGTCAGTACACTCCTAATGTGTCATGTGTATGTCTTGGAATGTCTGTCTATCTGGTATGTGCCGAGGAACACCAAAGAGCAGAAAATCTCATTTCCCACGAGTATCTCCCAAAAAATGGATTATGAAAAATCACATTGCCAGATGTTTTTAATTTGGAAACATTACTTGGGTATTTTCAGTATGTTCGGGCCCCCTCTGTCACAAACAGCCATTATGCTGTACTCTAACCCTTTGCACCCAATGGAAGATTTTTAGTTTTAGTTTTAGACAAATGTAGTTTCAACACCATCCCTCATCTCCCACCAACACAGAGAAGTACAACTTCCTGGGCATCAGCATTGTGGGCCAGAGCAATGAGAGGGGGGATGGAGGCATCTACATCGGCTCCATCATGAAGGGAGGAGCCGTGGCCGCAGACGGACGCATAGAGCCTGGGGACATGCTGCTGCAGGTGAGAAGGGAATGATTGAAAGTTTATTTTGCATTGCTATCTAGATCAGTGTTTACTGTAGAAACACTGGGGAGTGCAATTTTGGTTCTGGGACCCTCTTGGGCCCAATCCAGGGTCAGTTCCAGGAGGTTTCCATCTTAAGAAAGGCTCTTATTAGATGTTAATATGATGATATAGGTTCAGTTGTGAAATGCTATTTAGTGGATTGGCTGAGCTATAAGTCAAAATGTTGAATTTTCTTTGTATTTATGTTCTTCTAACTACCGGGACAATTTTCCAGCTGTGGGCGTCCATCACAACTACATGAATGTAAAAGAAACATTGATCTAGATGACGTATCTCCTCTGAACCTCAAAAGCTTGAACTCCTCGCTAGCCTGTCAGTCTGGACTGAGATTTATTTTTTACTCTGACACCCACCAAGGTGAACGACATCAACTTTGAGAATATGAGCAATGACGATGCGGTTCGGGTACTGAGGGAGATCGTACACAAGCCAGGGTGAGTGGCTGGCCTCTGACTTATTACTATCACACTACAGTTTTTAGAGTTGCATCTACAGACAGAGTTTTGTTTGTGGTCAACAATGATTATGATCATTCTGATGCTGTCGTGTCTGCCAGGCCCATCATTCTCACGGTGGCCAAGTGCTGGGACCCCTCTCCTCAGGGCTACTTCACCTTGCCCCGCAGTAAGTAACCTCAAAACGACGTTTGCTACGTGCCTCTGACAAAACGGCTATTGTGTTTCTTCTGTTGTCATTTTCTGGCTATACGTGACGACAAGGGACTGATGTTTTTCTCTCAATCTCCCCCTGTCTGTGTAGATGAGCCGATCCGACCCATTGACCCGGCAGCGTGGGTCAGCCACTCTGTGGCTCTGACTGCAGCCTACCCTCCCTACCCAGGCAGCTCCTCCCTCAGCACCATCACCTCCTCCTCCTCTGTCACGGAGACTGAACGTGAGTGCCTCTTCCATCCCTGCACCACCCTGATGTTCTTGGTTTCTGTGTGCTGTGATCCACCTCAGGCTTCTCCTGCCAACTATCTCTTCTAGCAACCATGGCACAAGAATCACCTTTCACATCTGGCTTTCTCTTTTGTCCCTGCTCTTTTATTTCACATGATAAATGATGTCTGCCTCCTTTCCTTTCTTTGATCTCTTCAGCTTTCCATTCCTTCCCTCTTTCTTTTTCACTCACTACTTCTGTCATCTCATCATTCTTTCATTTCTTTAACCTTGAGCCTTTCCCACTTCAATTTTCCTAATGTGCTCTTCCTTCTTTCCCACCCCTCCAGGTTTTGATGACTTCAACCTGTCGCTGCACTCTGACATGGCGTCAGTTGCCAAGGCCATGGCCTCACCAGAGTCGGGCCTGGAAGTCAGGGACCGCATGTGGCTTAAGATCACCATCCCCAATGCCTTCCTTGGTAAGACCTGAAAAGTGGAGACGTGGAAATAAGACCACATTAGTTTGGTGAACTTCTGTGTGACTCACAGGCCTTTACAGGGCAGGCATTATGCTCCCACAATTAAAACCGTGTGACTTGCGGAGTAAAAAATTCCCCCAAGTACAAATGTGAGGGCCAGTTTTGACTGAAGATGTTGTTGTCTGTTAAATTGAAATCACCTGCAAGTGATGTACATGAATCACATGGAGTAACTATGTACACGTCTGTTCATTTTTTTACCTTTTTGAAATGAAACTTTTGACTTCAACTTGTATTCCCGTCTTAACATACTGTATATCCAGCAGCTTACAGGTTATTAGGCATTTCAAAGTGGTAACAGCTAAGTTAGTTTTCAAATGGCAAGCAGTTTACTTCTAGCCAGTATTTGATTTCACTGATTCACTTTTACACGAGACATGCTTACTACTCTGAAAAAAACAAGGTGCTCGTAAAAGTAGGCTCAAACTGTGACTGCTTCCATTGTCCCTGAGTTCCCCTAGAGGTTGTTGCAGCGATGCAGACTCCAGTATAGTTGGATATATAAAGTCACAAGATAACTTGTAGCCTATATTTATCTGAAATCCCTCTACCATCCCAGGCCTAATAGTAAATGCACCGATCTGAAACACTGTTGACTGCTTATAAGACCACTTCAGATAGGCGTTCTCCAAAATTTTGATGTGTGCCCATTGATTTTTAAACTCTGCTCTGGATAGCACTGGTGCTTTTTGATCCAAAAGCTGTTGGTCTTTGCATTTAGTTTGTGTGTTTGCATGTGTACACACGTACCGGTACATGCTTTATTTCTATGTTGCATCTGTGTCCATCTCCAGGCTCAGACGTGGTGGAGTGGCTGTACCACCACATCGAGGGATTCCAGGACCGCCGTGAGGCCAGGAAGTATGCCAGTAACCTGCTGAAGGCCGGCTTCATCCGACACACCGTCAACAAGATCACCTTCTCCGAACAGTGCTACTACATCTTCGGAGACTTCAGCGACTGTGAGAACTGTGAGTAACTCCATTTAAGAAAACATTTTCATTATAGGCCGACACTCACCCAGACCGACTTGCAACGAGTGAGTAGGTAGTGGCTTAGTGTCTGAGGCACACTTGGAACATAGAGCTGTTGACACATTGGCTGTTGCAGTCCTGTGACTTTTCAGTTAAGGAATGGTCTTGCTATAACCACTGTAAAACACTTCAACAAGCAAAGCAGGACTAGCAGCCGGGTAGCTTGGTAGACTATTGATCATGGGGATCAAACATGTGACATTTTTTAGGGGACATTTTAAGAAGCAATCTTTATTGTGCCATCTGGTCATGGTTTTTCCTACATAGAACCCCAAAGCTGCCACAACAAAAAAATTATGACAATTTTAATGGGATTTTCCCATGTTCTATTTTTGGTTGCTATACGGTACTCCAACCAGCAGGGAGCGCAAGATGTGGGAAACTGCTGCTTCAAAAGAGATGTCACCTAACTCACCAAAGTTACTCATTGTCACCAAAGTTAAATAGCAGAGTCATTTAGTGAATGACGATACGATACTCCACTAACTGGTAGGCCGGGTGTTAAGACGAGGCTAAATATCAACAAAAATAATCAAATATCAAAGTCAAAATTCTTGAATTTGTGTTTTATGCATTCAATTGAATGTTGTCAACCACCTGTTAACTATTTTCCTATAGTAGCCTAAATATGATCAAGCCACTTCAGCATTAAATGTTATTTGGGGCCAATCAGTGTCCCCAGATAGTCAGGGTCCCAGATCATGGTATAGAGGATCGATTGCGTTCGCTTGCCCACACAAGTACCACCAAAGCCCTTTTCTGAGCTAGGAGAAACACTGCTGCTGCTGTAGCTTTAAAAACCCACACATGGCCCCTGTAGAGTGTATACAAATCTACATGTTTTTGATATTTACAGTTTTATTTGTTCAGCTTGTTGAAGTGAAATGCACGTTAGGTCTAATCTATTTCACCAGCTTGAAACAACTTTGTCTTTCACTTCCTCCCTTGTTCATCTTCTTCCCATCCTCACCCTCCAGACATGGCTAACCTGTCCCTGAACGACAATGACGGCTCCAGTGGGGCCTCGGATCAGGACACCCTTGCCCCCCTGCCCCTCCCCGGTGCCTCCCCGTGGCCTCTGATGCACACCTTTCCCTACCAGCCCTACACTGCACACCCTTATTCCAGCCAGCCGCCTCCCTACCACGAGCTCACCAGCTACAGCTATGCTCCCGGCAGCACTGGCAGCCAACACAGCGAAGGTGAGCGTGCACAATGAACAGATCAGGCCCTGCTTAGATGGAGGTGCAGATCTGAAAAGATTGGATATGTTGTATGACTGTAATGACACCCACTCATGCTGCTCATGCCTGGACAATCCTGTTTACGAAGATGAGCAGGATGCAAACAACTGTCGTGATCAGACCTGTTTTAGATCCGCTCTTACAGCTGTGTGTTTCTGCCCCCAGGGAGCCGAAGCAGCGGGTCAACAAGGAGTGAGGGCGAGAGACGTCGCAGCAGTAAAGGTCCTGGCAGCACCGTGGGGGGAGGAGAGAAATCTCCCTCTGGCGGGGGTGGAGAAGGGGGAGGGGCTGACTCTCGTTCTGGCAGCGGCAGCGAATCAGAATACTCCACTCGCAGCAGCTTGAGGCGTGGCCATGGCTCAGCCACTCCTAGTGAGCACAGCCACGCCTCTTCCCAGCGCTCGCATCATCACCGCATGCCCCAGCCGCCCCACATGTCACCCTACCCGCCAGGCATCCCGCTACCCTACAACCCCATGATGGTAATGATGGTACCCCAGCACCCACACCCGGCCATGGGAGCTCATCCTCTTCCCCACTCCCAGCAGCTACCCACGGCTGCCATCCACCCGGCCCTTGCCCAACTCCCTTCCTCTACTCCAGGAGGACCCCCTGGTGCCCCGCCTACCCGTGACCTGGGCTCTGTACCCCCAGAGCTGACTGCGTCACGCCAGTCTTTCCATCTGGCCATGGGCAACCCCAGCGAGTTCTTTGTGGATGTTATGTAGTGGGGAGAAATGGGCTGGAAGTTTTTCTCTGTCTGTCTTGGTGTGAGTGACCCTTCATGTGAAGCTAGTGTGCAGTTTCCACTTGTTTTGATGAGTATCTGGTCATAGCTTTTCAGCTTATAAAGGCCTATTGGATTGAGGGCGCTTGTTACAAATTTGGTGAGAACAGGGTTTAACATTGAGAGAAAATAAGAAAACATCAAAGAGTTTCTTAACACAGTTAATGTAGTATATGCTCTTGCCACATTTGTATACAAAGTCTAGTTGTTTCTCCTTTTCCTAGTAACTACAGAAGACACATTCACTTTTTCAAACCTAAGACCATGAACACACTACACACTTTCTGATGTCTACAACATGTAAGCAAGCCAATGAACTGTACTGAAAAGTTGGTACTCCGCCTCATGTCCACAGTCATACTGTGTATTGGTTTACTTGTGACTCTTGCACTCCCTTTCTGTTATGCAGTGCATGTTTTCAAACTGGGTAAATTGTACGCATCATGTTTGTTTTTCCCCAACAGCAGACTAGGTCAGGGGAACAGTAGTGGTCTTTCATTTAAATATAAATACAGTATTTGGCCAATTGGGTGTAGCGTGCCTATAAGAGCTGATTGGGGGTCTGTTTTGCAGTCCGGTTAAGTATGATTTTTAGGAAGGGAAGCAGCTCCTAAGTTGGTGGCATAGGCTACTTTCAGAACTTCCAATCCAGGAAGCACACTGACCACAGTTAAACACTAGAAGGTGCCAAGTACATTCGCTGTTGTTTGAAATGGATGTGATCCTGAAAGTACATATTTGGATCAATTTGCCAGATTTGCTGGTACCACAGTACCATTATTTTAAAATAGGTATCATCATGGAGGAATGTACTCGTATCAGTTTACCAGATTTGTTGGCAACACAGGAGTATATGGAGTGCCTTATTCTTCACATTTTTATGAGATTTTCACTCATAGGTACACAAAATGACTCATTTTTGGAAAGTTCTGTGTGCCAACATCGTTTAACAATGAACATCTTTGTATATATCTACTACTCCCATGTAAATGCACAATACAGAATAGCGTGTTCTAATGTGAAAGAAAATAGGTCCAAAAATGTCAGGCGAACTTGTGTTTAGTAATCACTGTCTAGCCCTAGTCGTCAAATGACTTTTGAGAAGAATACCATGTTATTCTGCATGGGACTGTGGAGAGGTAAAGGTACTAGGGTGGAGAGAGAAGACAATGAAACCGGTACTTTAGGATTGCATACAATGTGTATCTTCAAGTAACTGTGATCCAAATGCCCCAGCTCCCCATGCATATTTTGTATGTTACTGACTCGCATTATTCAACCATTTCATTTTTTTTGTATGAGTGACCATATAGATCATGTATAACCGAACCATAAAGGTGCTAAATGAAGAGTCAACACTTTAAAAAAAAAACATTGACTGTGTCACATTGTTTGATTTCATATTGTCACCTTTGTTTGTGTATTTGAGAATAAATTTGATACTTATACTATTCACATTTATATTTTTTTAAAGGGGACTCCCAAAAAATCTCTTTAATTGATACAAGAGAACTTTTGCACACCTGACTGTTCCAAAGACAGGTGAGTAGGAGAGGACTGAAAGTCAACAATTGGGCACACTGTACACTTGACTGGCAATTAAAATATGTTTTATTGGGAACAACATTTCAGTACAAAGACCTTCATTATGAAGGTGTGTGGGAGCTTCTTCCTTTCCTTTTTCCTTTTTTTTTTTGCCAGGAATGGTTTAAATAATGTTTGAACATGAACATCGCTCTCCCACAACCTGAGAATTAAGATTAATCTGGTACATTATGAAGGTGTATTCTATAACATGCTTTGGCTATAACATTGAATTGCACACAGACTTTGTAGACTAATAGAATATAGTGTTTGAGATTTTATATGCAATTGTTATTCATTTCCTTTTAAACCAGAAAACTCTCACATCTCCCCAGAATATTCTCCTGAAATATCTTCCCATCTTTTCTAATTGCATCCTGGCAATTAGCCAATAATCCTGCCAGGTTTATTGGCACCCGTGCATTTTTTTGCAGATAATGTACAATATCTTATGAAATAATTGGAAATTGACATTTTTATTCTTGTTTGATCACATGCTGTTGTAAATGGATAGATGAATGTTATCAAAAGTTGTTTCAATTTCTAATTATATTGTACATTATCTGCATAAAATGCAAGGGTGCCAATCATGGCCAGAACTCAACATTGGATCAACATGACAGGATTGTGGTTTGGAAGCTATTTTGTATTACAGAGCTAAAGCAATTTCACCTGTGTGGTTGTTTGAGTTTACCTGACCGTCACTTCACTTTTTCGGGGGTTCCTATGCAGTACCATGTGGCCAACATACCCTGTAAAACTACACATCCCATGAAGCACCGGGGTGAGTGGTGAGAGGAACGCATCCGGCAACCGGCACCAAAGAAGAAGATTCGGGTTTAGCTAGTCATTTGGCGGAGTGATCAGGAATTGTATAGACGTGCTTTGTTGTAAGTGGCACTGCCTTGTTTAATCTGACATCCTTGAGTTCAGTAGAAGAAACTTCAGGATTTAAACGGCAATTACCTGTTTTTTTTCCTGCAAAGACTGAAACACCGAGAGACAGAAACTGACCAATTTGTAAAACTAGCCACTAGCCACTCTTTTCGTAGCTGCAGTACGTTAGCGTTCATACTTCTTATTTACAACATATAAGCAGTTTATTTGATTGTTTAGGCTTCAGGGAACATAGTAACTTGTAGCTAATGAAATAACCTTGGTGTAATTTCCTTTCATTTAGGATATATAAACGATGTTGCTTCGTAAAGTAAGCCAGTCTTCCGCGCTGTGTGGCACTATTTTCCGTGTTCCACCCGTGTTATCTGGGTAAGTAAAGCCATTTGGAGCTTTTTATTTGACGAAGCTGTTATATTTTTTTTGCCTTAAGATAAATGTCACAGCACCTGTCACCTCTCGTCTGAACTTTAGGGCTCAACGTCAAGCTGCGGCTGTGGTGGCGCTACAGAATGGTCGTTTTTACGCCAGCCAGGCTGCAGAGGTACGTTCACGTATTTGTCAATATCGTAGTTTATTTTACAGTTGGCTACGTTTCTGACACGCTGAGGTTTTGTTATAAGATCTTAGAGCCTGTTTACCATCTTTGTTTTGGAAAAATGCCATGGCTGTCTGGCATACGAGTCCCCTGTTTTATCAACCCCCCTCCTGTTGGAAGTAGGGTAAAGTTCAGTGGTCACATGACTTTCCCTCTCCATAAAGGTGACATTACCGCGAGGACAGCTACGGAAGTCTAAATACTGTTGCTTGTTATCCAACATTGTGTATTTAAGCTTATCTTAAGGCAAGTCTGGCTTGCTACCAAGTAGCTTGAAGAGCAGATATCAGGGGGAGGTAACTGATGAGGAAGATGAAACTTTATTGATCCCGGTGGGGAAATTATAAAGATAATAGTTAGTAAAGATACTATTCA
Organism: Gephyroberyx darwinii; assembly: GCA_900660455.1. Classification (NCBI taxonomy): domain Eukaryota; kingdom Metazoa; phylum Chordata; class Actinopteri; order Trachichthyiformes; family Trachichthyidae; genus Gephyroberyx; species Gephyroberyx darwinii. The sequence continues at coordinate 19,499 of CABFOQ010038274.1, forward strand.
GCAGAGAAAAATAATATAAACACACAATATAAAATAAAAAGTAAACGTGTGTAATATGGTATTGGTGGGAAATATGGGCAGGAGTATGGATAAATAACGTCTGCATTGAGTTACAATTGTTACTGCATTTACTTAGAGCTGTTACCGACAGTTAGCCAGCCTAGTCACCCAGCAGCAGTGCTGTGGGCAACTCAAATGATTTGAGACCTTCAGCTGGAGGGTTATTCACATATTCTTAAAATCCAAATGGTTAACCACGTTTTCCCCCATTCTAAAAACTACCATAATGAGGTATTTTCATTAATATAACAGGGGGATATGTGAAAACTGAAGAAGCGATTATATGAATTTACAGCAGATGTGTACATAGTCTGATAATGTGTATAATATATATATATATATTTGACCTTCTATACGCTTCTTAATGTGATCACGGCATGTAGCGTTCTAAAAACAAATACAATACCTTACATATTACCTTCCACTCTAACTAATGAATGTTTTTTTAGTAGGTTATTCTGTGGAGAGGAGTATTAGTAGGTATAATATTTCTGAATTACTTTCAGAAACCTGCAAATCTAGTATGTTGCACATTCATCAATTTACCAACAAAGATGATACAATAACCTTTTGTTTCCTCTTTCCCTTTTATTAACTCAAAGTAATGTGTTAATTACTGTAAGGAAAAGATGAAGGCAAGTGATATCATAGATTCAATCATAGATTCAAACATTCCTCTAATTTGAGCTTCATGGTAACAGGATATACATATTGGGGGGGAGTTTGAGTTGAGTTGCCCACAGCACTGCTACTGGGTGACTCCGCTGGCTGGCTGTGTCCTTGGTATCACCTCTCACCCATTTGGGGCTTTTGATCTGGGCAGCACACCAAGCCAGGACCCTGGTTGGAATTGGCAGCACTGACAGTCATGAGTATTTGGGCTCATAATGCTGGCTACTGACCAGTGAGTGCATTATAACAACGGGCAGGATGCTGTCTGTATCTATATCCTTTTACCTTTGTTTCTTTTGCTGCCTCATTTCATTGTAAGGTCTATGGAAATGTTATCTAATCTTCAGTTTAATACACAGACAGTTGCCAGTTAAATTCTGATTAGGTCTGTCTGGATCCCCCTACTTTTATCCCTCTATCTTACTGAAGTGACAACGTGTCCTCTACTTTCTGCTTCTCCCCCCCCCCCCTCTCTT
>CABFOQ010038274.1:20726-36860 GCA_900660455.1 Gephyroberyx darwinii
CCCTCCCTCTAGGCGGTGTTGGAGAAGCCAGCAGCAGTGGGTAGTGATGCTGCCGCCACTAAAATGGAGAAGAAGACAGCCACTGTAGTATGTTACTTTTGTATCGTTACACTCCTGTTTGTACTCACACATTTTCACAGCCTTTATGAAGGTGGCCAATCAATTAGTAATTATCTAGTTAACAAGTCTTAAGTATCAACTAAATATTGTGGTGTTATAGCAACTTGTAGCACTAAGCTTGACTTTGGTGTTTTCCATAGGAATCCAAGTCGTTTGCTGTCAACATTTTCAAGGGGCAGATCGCTACTGCTCAGGTGTTTCCCTTTCCCTCAGGTAAACCAGGGTATTGGGGTATTATTGATACCACTGTTTTGTGAAATTGTCAGCATTTCATTGAAAAGCTGCAGTGTTTTGAACAAAGATTGTCGTGTAATCACCCCCGTCTCTCCCACAGTTATGAATGAGGAGCAGGAGCAGTTCCTTAGAGAGCTTGTGGGGCCGGTGGGCAAATTCTTTGAGGTAAATGTAAACACAGATCCTTGAACACTTGGATGGTGCTGTAGTACACAAAGCGGTCCATCTTGCCTCTCTATGGTGAAATCTCCCATTCCTTTCTCACACCTCGCCTCATATTATATTATTATATTATCCTCCTCTCATCCTCCCCCCTGCCCTTCTTACTCCCACCACTTGTCTGCTTCCCCTGAATAGGAGGTGAATGATCCTATGAAGAACGATGCCTTGGAGAAGGTGGAGGATCACACCATGGAGGGCCTGAAAGAGATGGGTGCCTTTGGCCTTCAGGTGCCAGCGGACCTGGGTGGCCTTGGCCTCACAAACACACAGGTATGTCAGACATGTATCTAGACACGCAAATACACCAACACTTCATATAAGAGTTATAACATACTGCTTCCTCTCACAGTATGCCAGGCTGGTGGAGATCGTTGGGATGCATGACCTGGGTGTTGGCATCACCCTGGGTGCCCACCAGTCGATCGGATTCAAGGGCATTCTGCTGTTTGGCAATGCAGCCCAGAAGGAGAAGTACCTGCCCAAGCTGGCCACAGGTAAGACTAGCGTTGGGACAGGCACCATTGGTATCTTGATTTACAAGCATCTGTTAATGTTAATAAGCAAATAAAATATGTGAGAATTTCAGCAGTGTGCAGCAAAAATGCTTGCTAGTGAGTCCCAATATTTTTTATTTTAATATCTAAACCATTGCTTTTGTGTTTGTTTGATCAATGGATATGTGCTTGTTCATCCGTCCAGGAGAGACTATGGCGGCCTTCTGTCTGACGGAGCCAGCCAGCGGCTCGGATGCTGCTTCTATCAAGACCACAGCTGTACAGTCCCCCTGTGGACAGTACTTTACTCTCAATGGAGGCAAGATCTGGATCAGGTGAGGTTACACTTATGCACACACACACACACACAGAAAGTTGTGTTCCTTTCACCACAAGGGGGCAGTATTGACACAATGCAAAGAGACCTGTGACTTTGTAATACATTGTAATACACTTTTTATCCTGGCAGCAATGGAGGCCTGGCTGAGATCTTCACTGTATTTGCCAAGACCCCGATGAAGGATCCCAAGACAGGGGAGATGAAAGACAAGATCACTGCCTTCATCGTGGAGAGGAGCTTTGGAGGAGTCACTCAGTGAGTTTGACTGCAGCGTTACACTATCTGTTGTTTATCATTGAATGCAGTGATACAGGACTAGATATTCTTAGCTATTCAGATATGGTGTATTTTATGTAAGACATGGAAAAAAATTGAATTAGGGTTGGGTGATTGTTGTGTTTTGAAAAACAAAATTCATATCAATATACTTGTAGGCTAAAGGTGGAGGAAGGCGGTGCAAAGTCAATGGCATAAAGGAACGGAGCTAACGGAGCCAAATACCAACCTTTTAGACAGGGTGTGATGATATAATGAAACAAATAGTTAACTTTACTCACATGCTTTGATGCTCTCCCAAAATATTATGCTCCTCATTAATTGCAACACCACTTTTGGCCAGTAGATGTCACTGTTGGACCCTTCTGTTCAACGTGGCTTTGGTCTCCCAATATATCCAATACTCCCATATAATGGAGTAATGGAGTATCATTCATGCTTTTCTCATCATCCCTACTTCCTTTCTCCCCAGTGGCCCTCCAGAGAAGAAAATGGGCATCAAGGCGTCCAACACTGCTGAGGTCTACTTCGACAATGTACGTGTGCCGGCCGACTGCCTCCTGGGTGAGCTGGGCGGCGGCTTCAAGGTGGCCATGAACATCCTGAATAATGGGCGCTTTGGTATGGCCGCTGCCCTGGGCGGCACCATGAAGGGAGTCATTACCAAAGCTGTGAGTAACTCTCATGGACAGCAACGTAAAGATGGACAGGAAAGGGAGCAGGGAGAGTGCAAAATCAGACAGAAAAGGATGAATTCAGATTTTGAGTGTAGTCAGTATCCTCCCCCAGGCAAGCAAACTAGTGGGCTTAAAAACGAGAACACCTCTGAAGTGGCTTTCTGTAAAACCAACCACTATTCATACTGTAAAAGCAAATGTCAAATGTCTGCTAGTCTTTATAATGAGGAGAGAAATGATAGACACACTACAGCTTCTACTCATAGCCTAACATTACCTGTCTCTCTGTAAGGCTACTCTTTCTCATCTCATGGTCTTCTGTAACAACCCCTCCTTCATCTCCACCATCTCATGTTTCCCTTATTCTGTATTTCGTTCATTGTTACTGGGTGGGAAATTCCCCTTCTTGTACATCGCTATCATTTTGTTTTAACAGTGCAGCTTCCTGTGATGGTTTCAGGGTGCTGCTTGCTGAAATGGCCTCTTGTGACGTTTTCATTTTTCTAAATTAAACTTCAGTCAACTGGACCATTTAATGTTTGACCTTGCACCCAACAAGCAATTGGGTAAATTAAGTGGGCCACAGTAAACGGAAATGCTCAAATACAACCAAATATGTATGCTCTGACATTTCTGAGAGCTATTATGAGTTTTATCTCAGTTAACCACATTAAAACATTGGTATTGCTTGTGTATTATTGATATCATCGCTCAAGCAGGTAGGGGTTTGGCTAGTGTGGCATTTATCTAGGTCTACCTCAATCTATACCTTGCATCAAAGTCAGACAGAGCGCTATTGCCCTATGCTTTTAAACCTGAGCCAACCCATTTGATAGTTGCATCATCAGATTAACAGCAGGAAGAAGGCCTTGCTCTGAACCACTGTTACAGAGAAACCCCTCAAGTCTTTTTTATGTTTTATTTCATTTCTGCAACTGTTGTACCTGTCTGATCTTTGTCTCTGTCTGATCTTTTTTCGGCTCGATTAGTGTTGCAGCTCAGACCCATATTGAGCATCTTACAACCATGTAAAACTTCCTCTTTCTGCTCGTGAAATGGAGAAGCCAAACATGTTAACAAGGACCCAAAATGAGGTTGTTCCAGTGTTTGCTTCTAGAGCTGCACTGTGAGGAAAGTTTAGCGGATGGTGTTTCAAGTCAAATGTACTCTGGTGCAATGCTAGTCTACAGGATGTTTTTGGTTGAATGCTCGCACCAGTACCTGTATATATTGCAACAAGATAAACATGTCAGCATGTTCCACTATATATATGTGAAGTGTCGTTTTGGTAATCTAAGCTCCCGGGCTATTATTAGAGACCAACCACTTGAGCCGCGGTCTTTATGGGAGGTTTTATGGTATTCGCAGTCCTTCTCACAACTCTATTGTTGTATAGTAACAACATAAAGCTTGTAACTGAAAATTGTTTAGCACATGTCGTCCATGAGTTCTTCATATGAATGTCGATGTGATCTTCCTCTTCCTCAGGTAGACCACGCAGCCAACAGGACCCAGTTTGGGAACAAGATCCACAACTACGGCGCCATCCAGGAGAAGATGGCACGCATGGCCATGTTGCATTACGTCACTGAGGTCAGACAGCTTGACAGCGAATCTTCTACCTGCACCCCAGTCTGATCTGCACTCAGTTCAGATACTTTCGTCTCATTGCACACTGAGATTTCTGTAACTGATTCTGTTTAAAAGCAGCAAATTCTGTTTTAAATGACCAACATCTAGATGCCAAACTGAGAAAGGCTACTAAAACTGACAAGGGAAGCTTTAACAACTGTTGTTTCTGTTTTACCCTTGAACACTTCTGTGGAATTACATAATTTGTGTTGATGTCCACACGTAGATCCTTTTGAGTTGTGGTGTGGGTTCTGGCATATTTCTATTTGATGGCATTTTACACGTGACAGCTCTGTTGGTACACCTTCAGACCCGAATGTTGTAAATGGCAACACCGTTTCTGTTTGCAGTCCATGGCCTACATGGTCAGTGGCAACATGGACAGTGGAGCATCTGAATTCCAGATAGAAGCTGCCATCAGCAAAATCTTTGCCTCTGTAAGTACCGTTTCATTCTTTTTGTACCACGGGTAGTTTCAGCCGAGCGATGTGATTGGTCCAAAACACCTTCCAGTGTTGCTTGTGTATGTACACTACTTTGAAGAAAACCTTTCACTCAAAAAAAAAAGCCATAATACCCTAGAGCAGTGGTGATTACTGTGTTTGTGGTGCCGCCATCAGTGGTCAGCAGCACTTCATACCTATTGCATCACCGTTGTACCACCAAGTAAAAGAACACCCTCTTGGGTATTATTGCTATAATGCTCTATCTTTTGGGGTTTTAAAAGAAGTAATCAGACAAAGGGACATGGCACCATATGATGTTCCTTATTCTGTGGAAGGCACATTGAACACATGGCAGAAGACAGGAAGTGGAAATGGCTGAATCATTTGGCTGAATTAAGAAGAAAATGGATTATGTTTGACTGGCAGTGAAAACTGATGCGTGTCATTGTATCTGATTTATGGCAGGAAGCAGCATGGACCGTGACTGACGAGTGTATTCAGGTTATGGGTGGCATGGGTTTCATGAAGGTGAGTGGTCAACCCATTAGATGCACATGGGCCATCTGAGTACATGCACGGTGCAGTTACCGGTATCCATACCAGTGTCTAGAAAATGTAAGAATGGATTGTTTTAAGTGAAATGCTAGCAGGCATCAATCTGTCGAAAGCAGAGACAGCCAAATATGTACAATTCTTACAGCTAACATCATGACAGACTAACCAAAATGTGTAGGTTTAGTTCACAACGAAAGAATCCTTGCATATCCATACTGATGCAACAATACACTTGATGTTACCATCCCTTTTTTTACAGTCATCACTGATCTCACCATATCTACTCAAAGGCTCATTTGTACATTGGGGGTGCATGGAACAATGCAAACCTATTTCCTTTGTAATCAACTCAATATTGCTGACATGGTTAGCCAGCACCGAACGCTTTAGAGACAACCAGCAGCTTACAACTTTGCCCCATGTATTTGGGCAACAGATAGTTTTCCATTTCTCAAAGTAGAGGTAGAGTAGATGTGTGTTTCCGTCTCAGTGTGGTATGGTAATGAGCCACATAGTTACATAGAAGTCACGCATAGAAAAGACTGAAACCACATATAGGGTTTGTACAGGGACATTAAAGAATACAGATGTTCACAAGAATACACGGCCCAACCTAGCTGAAGATATGGGGGCGAAGATAGGTGAGGTAAAAGATATAATCTCGCTCTGCTAAAAATAAACTAGACATTATATGCCCCTTATGCCAACTCTCAGCACAATGGAAAGTATGCTCAGTAATGGAACAGTGATCTGAAGCACTGTAATATCAAACCATATTTCACAGTACAGAAAGGGTGCAGTGCTGGTACAAAATGTCACCCGCTTTGTGCAGTGCAGAAGTTTCTTCTAGTACTCGGATGTTAATTGTGCCATGAGTTGTCCGGAGAAGGAGAAAACACAGTTGCAACAGATTTTGGTTTTTATTTTTTTATTTTTGTTAAAAGTGACTCTGGGTTTCATTGCACCAAGAAAGCTAAATCAAAAGTGCATTGTGCATTTTCTCTGGTCTTTTAGATAGAATATGTTGTTTGTGCATCACCAAATATGAACTACGTCTGACACCGGCAGAATTTGAGGCTTTCAACTCAGTAGTGGTTGTTCCTGTTTGCAGACTGTTCACCACAAATGGCAGAGTGTTAAATTGATGTGTTGATGAGAACTGTTTGTAACATACTGATAAATATTAAGACACATTGCCTCATCTTAGTTAACAGGCTGTTTCACCAAATCCTCCTCTCACACTTATGAAGCCCAAAGGTGACTTAAGAATACAGGCTCATTTAAACAGCAGAATTTTCTCAGACCAGTCAATTTCAATGCAGTGATTAATAGACGTAGCGGGTCATCATCTGTCTCCATGTGTACAGGATTCTGGAGTGGAGCGAGTGATGAGGGATCTGAGAATTTTCCGCATCTTCGAGGGCACCAACGACATCCTCAGGCTCTTTGTGGCTCTCAACGGCTTCCAGGTGATAAAAAAAAATATTTTTCTTCTACAGTTTGGCTGTTATCTGATAAGTAAGTTGCCTTTAATACCACACGCACAGATAGGCAGATTAGAAATGTACAGACAACAGGAAGTGTTTTCTGCTTGCGGTCAGAAACTCCAGCAGCACTGTGGTTCCTACTAGACTGGCACTGCGACATAATTTAACTTTGAAAGTCGGCTACAAAGAAGTAACTCCCTTTGGCTGCCTGTTCCATTGAGTTTAGTGATATGCATTGAGATTGTGTAGGTGAACACCTTGCCTAAATGTGTGTGTGTGTGTGTGTCCTTCTCCATTTCCCTCCAGAATGCTGGCAACCAATTGAAGAGCTTACAAAAGGCCCTGAAGAACCCACTGGGCAACGCCGGGCTGCTGGCTGGAGAGATGACCAAGAGAGCAAAGAGGTTCAGGCTCCCTCTCCTTCTTTCTCTCATGCCTCCATCTCTCTCTTTATCACCCTCAGCCCCTCTCTCTCCTCCATCCCTGCCAACAAGGTTTTCTTGGTAAACTAATATTTTCTTCTTCTTTTTTTGTGTCATTGTAGAAAGGCAGGTTTGGGCACAGGTCTGACGCTGCAGGGGGCTGTACACCCAGAGCTGGCGCAAAGCGGTGAACTGGTATGTTAGCCATTAGTGTTTCCATTTTAGGCGTTTAGTTAACGCCCTTATCCAGAGTGACTTCAGCTGAGTGAGTAGGAAAAGGGTTCACTGAGTCGCTCAGGGATAGGGGACATGGCTGCTGTGGGGATTGAACTTGTGACGTTTTATGTTATGGAATGGTCTAACCACTATGTTGCCCCGTTACTATTGATCTCCACACCGAGTTCAGAAAGGCTTGCGCTCCCTTACGATTGTGTTCCTCTGCTCTCTAGACAGTGAAAGCCATCGAAGAGTTTGGAACCGTCATTGAGGAGCTGCTGATCAAACATGGCAAGAAGATCATTGGTGAGTGTGTGTGAGAACATTGCGGTTGTTGGGACAAATGAAACGACAAAAGAAATGGAAGAAAAATTCCCCAACTGCCACAGTGGTTTTGGGGGGGTAATCAGGCGAGATGTAGAGTCATTTCAGCCATTTCTGATTGGTTTGAGTTTTGTACAATGGAAAATATATTTCAGAATGTTTGAATTTCAGGATATTAAAAAAAAAAAAAAAATACTTGATGATTTGCCCACAGCAAGTCATGCTTCACTGCATTATAATCCTATCTAAAGGTTTAGGCTTATTGCCAACTGTGAAGAGTCATTTGTCACTTGATATGGTTGACGTGTGCCGTGTGATGGTGTAAGTCAACAAGCCGTTTCCTTTTGCAGAGGAGCAGTTTGTCCTGAAGAGAGTTGCAGACTGTGCCATTGACCTCTACGCCATGGTGGTTGTCCTGTCGAGGTACACAAAAGCATTCAAACAAGCGACTAAACACACAATGTCATGCTCCTTGCATCTCTCTCTCACTCCTCTCTCACTCCTCTCTCACCCCTCCTTGTCCCCCTTTCACTCCCACACGTTTTCTCTATAGTCAAGTCTTATTCCACACACTCCTACGCAGCCTAAAGTGCGACGTCTCTTGTGTTTTTTCCTCCACGCAGAGCTTCTCGTTCTCTGAGTCAGGGTCATCCCTCAGCTCAGCATGAGAAGGTGCTGTGTGAGACCTGGTGTGTGGAGGTAAGAGGCTCTTCAGAGGTGGCCACACAGCTGGTCTTAAAATTTAGTTTTATACAAGTGGGGGGAAAAATCTGGGGCTCTAGAGAAAAACATAAGATCAAACATTTTGAACTTGTAGCTCAGCAGATTGGTTAATGTTAAAGTTGTTTTTATCTCTCCGACCCCCCCCCCGATCCCGTTCAGGCCCATGAGAGGATCATGCTGGAAATCAAGGCTCTGCGCTCCAGCCAATCTAGGCAGCTTTTCAAGAACCTGCAGGCCATCTCTACGGCCGTGGTGGAGAACGGAGGAGTGGTCTCTCCTCACCCCCTGGGCTTCTAGACACAGCACGCTCCTCGTCTTTTTTCTTTTTTCTTTTTTCTTTTTTCCCTCTCCTGGAGCTCTAAACAGGCTCCAGGTATGCCAAGTCCGTCTCTTCCCAAACTTTTTCCTTCACCTCTTAGCCCTGTTAATCCTATACTTTGTTCATCACCTTTGGTTGTTACCGCCATTGCTCCATCACACACTAGTGCCCCTTTAATCTGTACTGTATTATTGTTAAAGGACTACACCAAGTTTTTGAGAAACTGGCCTGTTGGTCAACTCAGTCTTTATGTGAGGAAAAAACACAAACTCTGGATTATGTTAGATAATGCTTACTGTGTACGGCACCTAACATACTGCATGCTAACGTGTTAGCATGTACACAGGACAGAGATATCTACCAGAGACACAAGAGATGATTTTGGTTGTTCTCCTATCCAATCATGGAAAAGGTAAGTTGACCAACCAGCCAGTTTTCCCAAAAATGGTGTGGTCCTTAATTGTAGCAGTTGATGCAATGTCCTTCGACTGTGTGGATGGAGATGTCACATGTATCATATGTGACCCGACATCCATGTTTCTAGTGAACTGAGTGATCTTAATATTGAACCTGTTGTAACACTGTTCAAACTCTAACATGATCAGTTATGGGCAAGTTAGCTGAGGAAGCTTAGGGCTACTAAATAGTTTCAAGGTGTTAAATTATACACAAAGGCATTTTGAATGACAGTTGTTTTTTTTGTATAGTTATCTACATATATATTTTCTTTTTAATTGAATACACAGTTGTATAGAATGCAGTGGAGTTTCTTTATATACCTCACGCCTTTTTGCATGCCAAGCTCACTCGGTGCTCAGCACAACAACATGTCAGGAACAGAGCCTTTGCCTTAGAAACCAGTCCACAGATGCCGTATAAAGTCCTTGTTGTGACCAGAGACAAAAAAAAGAAGAAACTTGCACATGGAACTGAAAATGTACAGGTCCGCTCATTCTTTCATAATGACCGTCACATGAACTACTTAAGTGCAAGCATTTATTTTTTCCGCCAAAAGTAGCCGGCAGCATTAACTGTAATTAAAGGTAATTCACCGCATCAGTCTGCATACCTGGTTTTGGGATGTTTTTTTCCAAAAACACCCAAGTGCTTGCTGCCCAGACATCATGTGTATATAACCGTGTACATATAGTAGGGTAATACATACTTAGTTGTGTGCTTTTAATCTGTGGCGTCTAACTGAGGTAAAGTGCCCGTTGTCCAAATAATAATACATGAAACTCAAAGTAGGGCCAGACAAAGTTCTTGTACTACCAACATGTTTTTGTCACAACATTGTCAGTGATCTGGCTGAATCCTGATGTAGACCGGTGTATTCAACCCACGCTGAGTTTGCATGGTGAAGTTTCAGTGTGAGATCATTGATTCCTAACAAACTATTTTAAAGGGATTATTGGTACTGTCTCAAACACTGCTAAGACTAACTCAGTCAACATGACCAAGATTTTGGTGACGCAAGAATGTTGCACAGACTTACTTTTACCTCTTCGTCCTTATCCACCACCAGTGAGTTGGGTGTGCACATCACTTTAATTTACTGAAATACTAGTACAGCCATGTTTCTGTCGTTCAAACATGTCTGTCTTTGGCCTTTGCCTGAGTGGCGTTGCAGTGCAACTATGTAATGTGGTGAGATGATTTGTTTGAATGCAGCATTTAGTAGGCCTACAAATAATGACATTGTCTTTCTTCTTTGTAGCTTGTACAAACTATTGCAACCTGTATGAAAATAATAAAGCTGAGACTCGAGACTGCTTCTTGTATGTTGAAGCTTTATTTTTAACCCCCTAACTCACTTCCTATTTCTACTGTGTTCATTATAACCTGCAACCTGGTTTCACTTCTGCAGCAAAGCTCTTCCAGCACTTAACTTCTGCCACTTACTGGAATGTCTCCAGATGCCTGATGGTACATAGATGCGACAGCGATATCAAAACATCAGCCCTTTCCTGCCTCGTATGCATAAACAGTGAAAGTGTGTGTGTGTGTGTTAGTAAGGGAGACAAGCACTGTGCCAGCGGTTTGGGTATGTGGTTAACGTTGAGAATTTCCCCAGCCTGAGCTGTTCTGTCTGACAAAAGTACAGGAACAAGCTCACTCGCACAGCTTGAGGCTACTGCGCAACACGTGTTCGCAGTCAGATCTTGTTTTGTTTACAGACGATCTTATGAAGGTTATTTTTTTTTATTTGTGACGAGTATTCATAGAGGTAGTTTCACAGGGAGATTAAAGCAAAAATCAGGTTTGCTCCAGGGCTTTCATCATAGTCTGCGACTCTTCTCTGGACTTCTCTCCGTAGTGTTTGAGGCTATTCAGGCTTTGCTAACACCACCTGTCCATGTTTGGCCATTGGACTCCTAGATAGAAGGATGGGCACTTAATATATTACAGTAACCAATAATATCCATTCACAGGACTAACTCATTTATAATCTGACTTTATATAAATACATCATCTGAGTAACCTAAAACCATGAGTATTAGAACAGCAACACACTGGTTGATCTTTTGGCTCAATACGTATGTTACTTTGGCTGTGCAATGACTAAGATTTGAGTGCAGATTTGAGTGGCTTGTTAATGCACTACTGACCTTTTTGTACATGGCCACCCCTCTCCTAATTTCAGGGTGTGAAAAGTGTTCAAATGGAACAAGATCATGCTAATTACAATAGCCATTTTTAATATCCAATCAAAGTTCATAGCGCACAAGGACGTCTAACAATCTGCAAAAACGTCAACAGATTGCTGGTTCTCTCTCCAGCATTTTTTCTCCAGCAATTGTCTCTGAGGATTCAACTGTGACTACACTTGGCTCTCAGTTACTCTGAGGCTCTGTCCAACTGCACTTTAACGTCATTGTGTTATTTCACATCCACTGGGCTTGTGTCTAAACCAAGGAGGTTGAGACCTTTAATGTTAATATCCAAGGTGGTTCCTGAGGCCAGTAGTTCCCAGGCCTACACTGAGAAGTCTTTCTGCATGTCCACAGAAGAGTCTGTCAGCCACGCAACCAAACGTTCTTGTGGCATTCAATATCCTGAAGTCAACTTTTCCCATTTTCCCATCAGGCATCATCCATATTGCCTTGAGATGAGTGTAGGTCATGTGAAGAACTCGTGACTGATATTGGCCTGGTTTCCTCCTCTGGGACCTGTGGCACCTCCAGAGAGATGATGGTGTGGGCTGTCAGAGTTCTTTCTCTGGGTGGAAAAAAAAAGAACAAACATGTATCGGCTGAACCTGAAATAGCATTGTTACAGTAATAAAATCATATGCCGGTTTTGTAAGGAAGTGGTTTTTCACGTGATGAAATGGGTATTTTACATGCTCAAATTTCCAAAACATAAAAAGGAAGTGTTTTATTTTCAGCTGTAATCTCATCCCAAATTCTGTGCAAAAAGACCTATGTTAACAAGTAATTTAGTAAGTAAGTAATTTAGTCTAGTATCCAGCCTTTACATCTTATTATGCCAGTGGAGTGAGACACTTTCACCTGTTGATAATGTTGTCCAATATTGTCACTTATTGCAATTGTTTAATTTCAACAATTGCATTGGAACAAAAGTTTAATTACCTCAGAAGTTTTCACTTATCTTAAGGAAAACCAGGTTTAAAGGTTCTATTTTAGACTGAATGGTGATATTTTTGGAAGTGCTCTCTGGAGGTCTACATACTACATACTACATACTACTATACACACGACTATTACAGGAATCATTAGATAATTACCAAGATGTTCATTTTTATTAAATGCTTATTAATGTACTGCACGTGTATTTCGGTAAGGGACAAGCCAATAAAGCTCATCTCGATGTTTTCCCAATGAATTTCAAGTGCGTAAAACGTGCGTAAAACTAGCGGTTCTATAAAATAGTCCCGGTCCTCAATTCTGATTGGCTCAGTCTCGTTTGAAGCGGTTAGAGAATATCCAATAACTGCACTCATGTGACCGTATAACAATTAAACAGGGCCAGGACCCATAACACCGTATAACAATTAATTTCAAGATTACTGCGCTAACAGACGTGTCGCCTAGCAACCGCGTCCTGTAAAACAAGTAAAGTGGGTATAAATTAAAACCGATGCATCAACAAACCTTGGTCTGTGGGGGGCGCGTGCCCAGTTGGCGTGCACGGTCCACCCGACGACACTTTTCAAGTAGCGGGAACAGCAGGGGAACCTGTGACTCAGCTGCTCCACGAGTTCCTCTTTACGCAAACCGTAAACGACTGGCGCAACGCACTGCGCCAAGCTGAAGAAAGCAAAAATGACCACCGCTGACAGCTCTTTGGTCTCCAGCTGAATATGTTGCCCTTTCTCGAGAACCGTTAGCAGAAAGTTCACAAAGTTAGGGAGGATATAAACGGCCAGCTGGGTGCCGTGTAAGGCAATTGTCTTGCATCCCACCCGGTTGCGTCGATTCAGCACTCCTAGGCGCCGTCCCTCCATCAGTATCCTCACGTAGCTGTACAGTATGAGCACCGCGCATACAGTTATGAACAGTATCTTCAGCAGCTTGCCTTCGCTCTTCAGCTGCTTCGCCCCGCACTCCCCGTGTGGCCCGGTGACCCCCGGGAGCAGGGTGAGGGGGATAAACAGGGCCAGGACCCAGGTCAGTAGGCCCAGCAGCCATGGCCACCGACTACCACAGCAGATCGAAGTGTACCTCATCGGATGGCAGACTGCGAAATACCGGTCCACGGCCATTGCCGTGAGAGTCAGGAGGATATTAGAGGCGCTGCTGATTAAAATGGTCACCATGGCCAAGCAGACAGACTTTCCTGGCCGGGCGTCCAGGTGTATCTGGTAGTAGAAAACGCTGCTCATCCCCAGGTAAACCAAGGCGGACACCAACAGGTGGAAAACCAGAACAAACCGGGCATGACCCCGAAGCCGCTCCTCGCAAACTATGGTCCAGTTTATGAGGATGTTGAAGAACAGCAAGACGGAGAAAGAGATGGTCGACACGTAGAAACGCACACAAGTGTAGTCCTTTGCCTCTGGCGTCCCGGTCCCGTTGCCTGTCGACATCATTCCTTAGATTGAGTTGTTATCGTGGGATTATGTAAAAGTAGAGATAATAGAAATGTTAAATGATGAAAAGGTGAGATTGGCCGCGGCATCGTCTCTCTTTGCACTCACGGAATCTATGTGACTCAAAGCGTTTATCCGTTTGCTTCTCTTTCTCTCTCTCTCCCTCCCACTCTCACGCACCATCCACACCACCACCCATACTGCTACCACTGATAATAATGGTGCCAATGAGTGAAAAGTACCCTCCCTTTCACTGTGTGTGTGTGTGTGTGTGTGTGTGTGTGTGTGTCCGTGTCCCAAAGTGCCTAAACTCACCATTACACACCAATTGTCAATTAGACGTTTCCCACATTTTGCAAGTCAGTAGCCTGTACATTTTTATTAGCCTATATCAGTACTCATTGGTCTTGGTAGTGTAATAATATAGTATATAATAATAATAATAATAATAATATGATTTGCCTACATTCTGCTGTATTTCTATATGTATAATTATATTATAGTTAGTCTTCGTTAGGTGTGTTTGAGACAGTACCCATAACAATAATAATAATAATAATAACTCAACATGTTTGTCACAATAAAGATTTTGCATGAAGATGTAAGAGAGTAACTGGTGTAATGTTCTTCTGAAGGATAACGGTCCATGTGATGGTGTTATGCTGCCTTCATGTACTCCTCGTAAACTCCTACTTCGTATAGCACGCGGTCAAGTGCTTTTGGTCAGAAATAATAGCAAAATTGACTGTTGGATGTAGATTTATTTTAGAAATGGAGTGGTAAAGAGCTACTTCATGTTGCAGTGGCAGAATTAAGTGCATCAGGCCTGTAATTGAAGTTTCCATTATTGTTCCAGTAGACCTGTTAGGGTGTCAGTAATAATGAAGGTCTTTATTACATCTTTGTGGCAATATAAACAAATCTAGGGTAGATAGCATCTGCAGCTGTTGTCTACTGTTATAAATATGCCCCAAAATACATGACAAGACAAATGTACAAAATACCAGTTATTTATATAGGATGCCAAACAATACCAGATAATGAAATTACTTTATTTTACGATCTGTTATTGACCATACTTTTATGCTCTCCGTCCCCTTAATGTCACACCTCGACAACATCATAGAAAATGACTCTCCGTGTACCACTTCGTTTATGTGCGGATCACTCGAAACTTCGATTGTTCCGACAGCAAATTAACTCAGCATTACTCCTGGAGCCTGAATTGGATATTTCCGACAGCACTTTAGGGCAACATTACTCCTGGAGCATAAAATGTGTTTCATCGCCATCTTCTGCACTATACAAGAATTGCTTTTTATATTGGCAGAATTTGAAATACTCTGAATCTGACGTAGTACCTCCGTATGTCATTTCCTAAAAAAAAAAGTAAAAATCACTCCTTTCTCATAGTTTCTCATAGTGTATCTATGCTACTCAATAGTGAGTTTAAACTAACCGTATCGTAATTTATGGCATTTTTCTCGTGTAATATCACTACAATAATCTTATATCATTCCTCTTTTAATATTATAGGACATCTAGTTTTACTCTGATAATTCTAATGCCTCTGAAATTTCTTCTGAGATTGTTTGTTGGTTATTGTTTTGTGTAAACTACGTACATCACTCTTTGTGATTGTGTTAGCCAGGGCCTTATGCAAGAGTACTCCAGTGGGGGTGTGACTTAAAACCATCTTTTTAGAGGGAAAAGAAACTTCACATCAAGTGTTTCACGGTAGCATGACATTTTTCTGAGTTTGCCTGCAGGAAAACTCATGAAACTGTACTCTTATCTCGAATCAAATCTATCTGCGCAATTATAAGTGACGACGTGAGATTTTTTCTTTTCTTTTCTTTTTCTATCGAGTTTACAGAGCAAGAGAAAAGGTAAGACACAATTAACTATAAAAGCATACTTAAATTGAACTATTGTCGGAGTTTAATGTTTGGCTGAATTAGTTAACCCTAGAGAAAATTCACTACAATATTGTTATTGTGTACTCAATAATGTTTATAGTTTATAGTTTATAGTGACCTTATATTTATTGGAGTTTTAGAAACGTGTGTTGTTTCTATTTTTCTACACGTGCCTCCATTTATGGGACAATACAAAATAATTATTTTCAGACAAATGTGTTACCCATAGTCATAGACTATAATTTGGAAGAGATGGACTACTTAGGGTTCTGTCAAATTGTCGAGAATTTTAACTCCGTTGGTCCGGTTCGTTTTTTACAATAGTATGGCCAGCCTGCCTAAATTCATGGCTTTGTCAATGCCCTATCAAAGAAAATCACCAAATCTATAGTTTAATATATATAAATGTTACTATAGTATTACTATAGGGACTCAATAGCGAGTTTATAGTAATAGTAATCGTACTTTATGGTGAATTTACATTCTATGGTACCTCTACAATATATAATTTTGCTAGGATATTTTATGGGGTTACCTAAATGTTATTATAGGGATACTAAAGTTTATTTTGTCAGCTGGCAATAGGAAATGTTCAAAACGAGAATCTGTTTGATTCATTGATAAAGCAGATTGTCTTTGCTGTATGTTTTTAATTAACGGGGGTAGAGTAATGTA
>CABFOQ010038306.1:3267-19781 GCA_900660455.1 Gephyroberyx darwinii
GGATATGCTAGTATGGGGCGGCTGTGGCTCAGGAGGTAGAGCGGGTCGGCCTCTATTCGGAAGATTGGCGGTTCGATCCCCAGCTCCTCCAGTCCGCATGTCGAAGTGTCCTTGGGCAAGATACTGAACCCCAAATTGCCCCCGAAGCTGCATCTTCGGCGTGTGAATGCGTATGAATGGTTAGTCTCCCCTGATGTGCAGGTTGGTACCTTACATGGTAGCCCCTGCCATCAGTGTATGAATGTGTGTGAAAGGGGTGAATGAGAATGTATTGTAAAGCGCTTTGAGTGGTCGAAAAGACTAGAAAGGCGCTATATAAGTACAGGACATTTACCATTTAACAACATCAACCTGGACAAGACTGAGCTGGTCTTCCTTCCGGGGAAGGGTTGTCCGCACCGACACCATCACCATTGATAATACTGTGGTGACGTCAACTCGGACTGCAAGGGATCTGGGTGTGACCTTGGATGACCAACTGTCGTTCTCGGCAAACATTGCATCATGCTCCTGCAGATTCCTCCTCTACATCAGGAGGAACTGCCCCTTCCTCACTGACGAGACAGTGCAGGTGCTCATGCCCCGGCGTCTGCCATCAGACCTCTGGCGCTTGTTCAGAAAGCTGCAGAAAGCTTGTCTGGTGTTCAACCGCCCCAGGTTCTCCCACACAACTTCCCTTCTCTACACTGGCTCCCTGTAGCAGCTCACATCCGGTTTAAGACTCTGGTGCTAGCCTATAGGGCAGTGAAAGGAATAGCTCCTTCGTACCTCCAGGCTATGGTCAAGCCCGACCACTTCACTCTACTGCCTCAAGGCAACTGGTTGCCCCATCATTTAGAGGCCCCTGCGGTCGATCTACACGATCATGGCTCTTTTCTCCCCACTGAGGACAGCAGAGTCGCTGCCCATCTTTCGCCGCAGGCTGAAAACCCACCTCTTCAAGAAACACTACCCTGACCTTTCCTCTTAGCACTTGCTTATTTGTCTGAGCTGTTTTTTATTAGCTCTTGTTTATTAACTCTTGCTTATTTGCTTCACTTATTTGTCTTAGCTCTTGTTTATTTGATTTACTTATTTGTCTCATTTGTTTAATTAAAAAGTAGGTAGCTAACTTATTGCACTATTACCTTAGCACTGGTTATGCTCTTAGATACTTGTGTAGGAAGGAAATGCACTTAAGATTTCTGGTGACTAGTGGTTCTCTTGCCTACCTATGTTGAATGCACTTATTGTAAGTCGCTTTGGATAAAAGGGTCTGCCAAATGCCTGTAATGTAATGTAATGTAATGCAACAATGAAGCAGTGGTAACCATCCTCAACAAGGGCCACTCTTCTTCTACCGCCATTATGCCTTCGTCAGGCGCTTAACCTGGCTCTCAATTTCCCATAACTTCCGATTTAAAGCCAAGCACATCCCTGGGCGCTTGAACACTGAGGCTGACTCCCTGTCTCGGTTTAACTCCAGGCATTCCGGAGACTCTGCCCACATTCCAGCCTAGAGTCCCTGCCTATTCCACCCATCTCTGCCCTGATCCTCTATTAAGCCTAATCAGAAATCCAGTCCTGCAAAACTACCTCATTGGGGCCAGACGTTGCATGAGAGCAGGCCTAACAGCATCCACCTTGAAGGTGTATGATTTGGCCTGGAGAACATTTGCCTTTTTATGTACCTCTATCAGCACGCCTCTCACGCCTATCCTTACATCCATGGTCTGTGCTTCCTCACATACTGTCGAGATGCTAGGCACTTTCGTCCCCCCTATATCTGAAGCCTGCTGGCAGGCGTGCAATTCCTCGCCAGATGCCTCAACCCTTCCTACCTGAGCCTGTTTGCCAATCCTGCTATAATATTGCTGCTAAAATGAATAGCTAAAGCCTCTCCTCCCGTTGTGGATTCTAGGCTGCCCAACACGCTACCTCTTGTACACCTAATGCTGTCAGCTCTCAAGGAGGGCCTCTTCACCCCCTACGTGCACTGCCTCCTCCATTGCGTTTTCCTACTAGCATTTTATGGCTTTCTTCGGATTGGCAAGATCGCCACTGCTTCCAACCATTTTGACCCACTAGAGACATTGCCTTCTCAGACTTGCAATTTCACCCCAACTACTATAGGCTCCACCTCAAGCATTCGAAAACCGGAGGCCCCTGCTCCATAGTTGTTGCCAACCTTCACTTGTGCTTCTGCCCTCATAAATCCATGCTTAGGCCGCTGGTCGTCCCCATTCCTCTCATACATCAGTCCCGTTTCATCAGCTATCCTGGTCATCCAGCAATCACTTCAGCCCTAACCAGTTGGTAAGCCCTGCATATTGCTGATGTGGTGATGCTAATCCACTTTATCCTTTTCCTCGTCTCCAGCAGGAAGCCACCTTGCCCAGCCCTGGCAGGCGGTAACGCTGGTCCGCTGTGGCCAGCTAGCCTAGTTGGCCAGTGAAGGTCAATCGGGCTTCCATAATTCCTCACTAGATCCAGCCTTTCCTAGGAGGCTACCTCACCTGCTGGCAGGCGTGCAATTCCTCGCCAGGTGCCTCAACCCTTCCTGCCTGAGCCTGTTTGCCAATTCTGCTATAATATTGCTGCTATAATATTGCCCCGACAGGTGGTAACGCGGTCCGCTGTGGCATATGCCTATCATATTTAGGAGGCCAGCTCACCCAGCTTTTCCAGCTGGTAACGCCGGTCCGCTGCGGCCAGCTAGCTAGAGGCCAAACTCTACCAGCTCCGGCAAGTTTGGTAATGCTGGCTCATGCTCATTTCTCATGCTGTTAATAAATGTTTATAATTGTAATCCTAGCCTCTCATGATTGAACTTCAATTACACCACACCACTGATTAATTATTGTAGATGTTCTTAATTATTGGTTATACTGTAATCGATTGCCAGCCTTGTGAGATGTGAATTCATGCCAATGCTTTGTGTTTACATCACAGCTAAGGGGGAAAATATCTTTGAAATTAGTTTAAGTAATTTCAGCATCAACCAGTGACCTAGATCTTGCTTTGCTTGAGAGTTTTTGCATTGTTTTAGTAAAAGAAATATAAATGTAATGGAAATGCATGCAACATTTTTGCCTTTGTCTTATTTACAAATTCAATACAATTAAACACAAGTTTAATGTTTCCTCACTGTTTTTTGTCCTTCCTGATCAGAGCTAAAGATGAGAAGTAGCCTTAAGATTTTCAGGAATTAAGAGTCTTAATTGGGATCAATGAACCAATACTATTTTTTTAGCCCACAAATTTAATAATCCAATAATTATAATTACTCTAAAACATATGATCATCTAAATTTGATTATATGATATTCATGCGTTTTTTTTATGTTCCTCAAATTAAAAACTTATGTTTCCTTGCATACTGCTCTTAGATGCTTTGACCATCCAGGCCTTAAGGAGAGAACGCGTTTTTAGAGATCGCACAGATCTATTTGATTAGACGGAGGAATGGCTGCTAAGCCGTTTCAGATTGCCAAGAGCACTGCTTTTAGATTTGTGCAATACTCTGGAGCTTCAATTTAGCCTCCACAAGGCGTTTATACAGTAGATCTAACATGAACATGCAAAATGTACCTTCAGCAACTGGTGTGTCTGTAAATGCATCGCTGGTGGGGGCTTGAGTCCCTGATGTACCTGGCAGTGGATCACTGTCTGTGTTGGGGGCTTCAGAAACTGATGCGCCTAGAGCGGCATCGCTGTCAAGTGGAGCATCTGACTGGACAACTGGTCAGTGCCACCTCTCTAATATTAGTTGTTGAATTCTTAGGTCTACTTGCGAGACCGCCACCTCCTCCTGTCCTCCTCCGGTTGTCATCGTGGATCGCTTGGCTTGGGCAATTTGTTTGAGAGAGAAGAGAATGTTGCTGCATGAGGCCCAATATAATCTATAACTCTTGACTCGATGGAACCTGAGCTTAACTACACCTGTATGTTAATAGTATGTGCAGTGAGAATTGTTGACATACATATTTCATACATATTTGTAGCATTTTTGACTTGCATTTCTGCATGTCAAAGAAAACACAGAAATTATCATATATGACATCAATGGTAGCAACTTTAGTGACATTCAGACCCCTAGTGATAATCAAGTCCAGGGTCTGCCCCCAATTATGCTATTCAGCCCTTTGGCATGGTTGTCATTGAAAATGTCAGTATGGATATTGAAATCATCTGATGTAACTAGCCAGTCAAAGGATGTGAAATCCCCAAACGATACCTGTTTGCACTGAAACACATCAGAAAATATGACTCATTTTTTACTTTTCATTTGTTTTATATTTTGTTGCCAACATAAATCATTTTAATATAGGCTACAGTTTCAAATGAACAATTCTAGAGCGTTGATATTGAGTTGTGGAGTGAAGAGGATGAGCTGAAGTTAGAGAAAAATAATGCATACATTGACAAGGTGCCTTCTATAAGCATGAAATATGAAAATAAAATGTGGTGATAAAGGTGATGGAGATACAATTCTATAATTCTATTCTGTTTAGTTATTATTTTATTTAGTTGTGGTTTTAACGCTTTTACATTTGAAACGGTTTCTGTAAACCGTAAAGTTTTGTTGACCTTCAGGATCATGGATATACAAACTGTTTCAATGTGGAAAGCGCTTGCCGATATGGACAAGTTATCATCTGTAAGGCGAGCGGCTACAAAAAACACAAGCTGTGATGCAACTCAACAGCTGCCTTATTAGAGGTGTGAATGGCTAAGGTGTTGCTTGCTCCCTGAGCTGCTTCCATAGCTCAAAGTTGAACACACAAACACACAGACTGTTCACACCTGTCATTGCTCTCCCTGTCTGCCTCCTCTCACTTCAACAACCTGGGAGCTCATTCCCTCTCACAGGATCCCTGCAAGGCTGCCATTCAACAACAAAAGAAAACCAGTTAATGAGGGAAAACAAATTAAAGACCATCTAATGACTTCTCGACAACACCGCCACGTTTCGCAATGGCAAACACAATGTCCTGCTAGTAGAAAGCGTTACATCATAGGAAAAGATCTCATCTGAAGTCTTGGTCGATGAAGCAGTGACTGGCGGTGGGATTGATTTAGAACTGTTTGATTGATGGGGCTGTGCTGCTGTGCTGGTTTAGTGCTGCTAGTCTTGCCCTTCCTCCAAAGTGGTCAGGTAGCTCAGTGTGTTAACACGTACTTGCAACAAAGTTTGTGTAATAATGCTAGATTCCATCCTATGACTTCAGTGACTTTCAACATGGCACACTCATAGGATGCCACCTTTCCAACAAGTCAGTTCCTAAAATTCCTACCCTGCTAGAGCTGCCCCGGTCAACTGGAAGTGCTGTTATTGTGAAGTGGAAACGTCTAGGAGCAACAACAGCTCAGCCACAAAATGGTCGGCCACACAAGCTCACAGAACGGACCGTAAAAATCGTGTCCTTGGGTTCTGCCTCTGGAAGCAACGGCTTCACCATCTGGGAGTCCGATGGACGAATCTGGGTTTGTTGGATGCCAGGAGAATGCTACCTGTATGAATGCATAGTGCCAACTGTAAGGCTTGGCCCCTTAGTTCCAGTGAAGGGAAATGTTAATGCTACAGCATACAGTGAGATTCTAGACGATTGTGTACTCCGCACTTTGTGGCCACAGTTTGGAGGAGGCCCTTTCCTGTTTCAGCATGACAATACCCCCGTGCACAAAGTGAGGTCCATACAGAAATGGTTTGTTGAGATCGGTGTGGAAGAACTTGACTGGCCTGCACAGAGCCCTGACCATAACCCCATCCAACACCTTTGGGATGAATTGGAACACCGAATGTGAGCCAGGCCTCATCGCCCAACATCAGTGCCCGACCTCAGTAATGCTCTCGTGGCTGAATGGAAGCAAATTCCCGCAGCAATGTTCCAACGTCTAGTGGAAAGTCTTCCCAGAAGAATGGAGGCTGTTGTAGGGACCAACTCCATATTAATGCCCATGATTTTGGAATGAGATGTTCAACGAGCAGGTCTCCACATACTTTTGGCCATGTAGTGTAGTTTGGATCCTTCCATTTGCAATAATTGTAGGCCAATTTATTAGCTTCAATTTCTCTCTAAAGTTTTAGAGAAAGTTTACTGTACAAATTGTAGTTGATTGTACCAGTACAAATGATGCTCACCAAGAGACACACTTCTCCCTTATTTTCTGTCCAAACTCTATCTATCTATCTATACCATTTTGATAGTGAGCCACACAGAGAACAAACACATAAGTTTTAATTAAAGAAGTTCTCTTTATTACAGCAAAGACGCCAAACATTACAGACAAGAATAATTATGAACCATGAATATCAACTTTATATTCAGACCTCCCATCCAGATACCAGCTTCATTCACTTCACTATTTTTGATGGACATTTGTTTGGATTTAATAATGAGGAATGGTGGGCAGGTCAACAGTATTTCCCCTCACGTTTTCCTTAAAGTCTGTAGTTGACAAGGAGGATGCATGTAATAATTTATGGTAACATCCTCTACTTAGACTGCTTCACTAGTCTCTCTGTCTCTCCATTGGCTGGATGTGTAACATTATGAAGCAATGTAGATGGGCATCATTGCCAACCATTAATTATTTATTTTGTCAGTACACTATCTACATGACTTTTGTCCGATTTGCAAAATTTCCATGTTCACTATAAGCAATGTTGTCCAGCTACATTAACTCAGTACTATGGCATTAACAAGTATTCCTCAGACTTTTCTCTCTATTCTTTGGGTCGGACCAGAAATCTGCAGAGATAAAAACAGAATAGCCGGCAGTAAAACCTTCCATTGCTCAATAAGCAATATCAGCTTTTGGGGTTCAATCTTGTAGGAGTGCAATCTCTGATGTTTTATCTACAACAGAACTGATGTTCGGACGTTTCATCTTTCAGTAAAACCTCTACTGTTCCTCCAACAATAGAACCTTTTAGTGTACCAGTGATAGTCTATTTACAGTAACACCTTTAACAGTGGAACCACTAGTGTTTCAACTTAAGTAGTACCTCTGGTGTTTATTTACAATAAAAATTTTAGAACCACTCTGTGCTGAACAGAAACACTTCTGGTGTTCAATAATCCTGTAAAGCCTCACTAAGACTTTGTGAAGAGTTTTGCTTAACGAAACACATTGAATCATGGTCCAAAACGTATTCAAAACATTGATCATCCATGAGAACGCATTCAACAAAGCCCTGTTTGCAGTCTAAGATGTGGTTAAAATGCTGTCAAATGCTTGTATCAACAAGGAAATTCAAACAATTAGGCACAATAAATGTTTTGTTTCATACTCTTGCATATTTCGCTCACTAAGCCTGTTTACATCACTAGTGTGTATTCAGGGATATTCGCGAGCGGGATATGAAGACGTAGATAAACAGCGTATCCCTAATAAAACCATAAGAGGGATATGAACTATTATCCAGAATACTGTGTGCATGTAAACACACTGATGTTGAGGCTAACTGACGTTCTACAGTCCACAAGCAGAGCGATGGGCTTTTACACAAATAAACCACAGTAACATCACAGAGATTCATAAGTGAAAAACAAGATACTACTATTGAATTCCACCTAAATGTTCAAAAACTACATCTAACGCTTTAATATACAGCTTCAATCAGGGGTTCTTAAACTTGTTTTCTGCCTGGACCCAAAGTGAGTAGATGTAGTCCCTTACACTGGGACCCAGGCTCATTAAACATACTAATACTCTTAGGGACCCACCGGAAACAGGCTTGCAACCCATTTCGCGCCCTGACCCATAGTTTAAGAAACGCTGGTGGTAGAGTAAACATGGAATGAAGAATGATTGTTCTTATAAGCAACGCAAGTAAACAAACAATAAATACAAACAATGTGCTTTATCCATATAGACATATTTACACAAAGTCTTTGGCTTATGAATAAACATCAGCTACAAAATAATAAAAATCAACAAAACAAAAATGTCAGCCATCAGTGCACAAAACAAATGAGGCCTGGGGTCAATTTACTTCCAATTCCATTTAAACCATAAATGGAAACTGCAATTCACTTACACATGACAAAGCATTCATTGTCAGTCTTGTCCGAGGGTGGTTAAGCCAACCTACTCACACTCAAAGTTTGTCGATTTTGAAGAAAATCCAAATTTTGAACTGGCTGAATTGAAAGTGCATTGGGCCCAGCCCTGGAACAAACATGATTAAGCTAATGTCACATGGTTGCACTTGATACAAAAACTAACGTGTTCAATTGGGATTTGGGGTACAACTTGCTAAAGACGGCTTCAGAACTTCTTTCCTGTAGATTGGTAAGCTTCAAAACAGAACAGAGAAAATAAATTCTGCTGATAGAAAGCAGCTCACAGGGGCTGTAGAACATAGCACTGATGGTTGAGATCACATTTTATTTTACTTTATACATTTTAGTGAAAATCCTACGCATAACATTTTTTTTTTAAATTTTCCACTTCATGATAGTGTTTCAATGTAAATAAAAACTTTCCTGCCTCCAAAAACATGATACTTTCCCATTGTCAGTCTTGTTTCTAAGACTATAATACCTTATATGCAAAGTTATATTGACATATAAGTCATTTTATATTTCCTTAATCAATCAGAGAATCAATGTAGCATAGCTTCGGAAAATGGCTATAAAGTACTCAAATACGTAATAGTGATTTGTTATGATTCAGTGACCCCGATATGAAGTGAAGACGATACTGCTGGTGTATGGAGTATAAAACAGAACAACTTAAAGAGTTTAACTATTTTGTACTATGTATTTATGTATTTGCTGCCCACTTCTGTAAAGTACCGGCTGCAAATATTAACAATGTCCTCCGTCACCATGATGAGATACCCAACATTGTAAACATCAGGTAGCAAAGAATCACCAGTCACTCAGAAACTAGCATGGGCAGGAAAGTGAGGCTAACATTACAACTTGGGGCTAACATGACAACTTGGGGCGGCAGGTTGGCCTAGTGCTTAGAGAGGCTGACCCATCACCGGAAGGCCCAGCACCACCAGGAGGATGTACATGACTGGTGTCACCAACACTGCCGAAGTGCCCTTGAGCAAGGTACTTAACCCCAAAAACTGCTCCAGGTGCGCCGCTCTGGCTACGCCTGTGCTCTGTCCTCTGACCTGAGGTGCATGTGCATGTGTGTGGGGTGATATACACTGATCAGCCACAACATTAAAACCACTGACAGGTGAAGTGAATAACATTGATTATCTCGGTACAATGGGGAAGCAAGTGAACAGTCAGTTCTTGAAGTTGATGTGTTGGAAGCAGGAAAAATGGGCAAGCTTGAGGATCTGTGGGATCGATCAAGCATCAGTGGGATGTGCTGGAAAAACAAGTCCGATCCATGGAGGCCCCACCTCGCAACTCACAGGACTTAAACGTCTTGGTGCCAGATACCACAGGACACCTTCAGAGGTCTTGTGGAGTCCATGCCTCAACGGGTCAGAGCTGTTTTGGTGGCACGAGGGGGACCGACACAATATTAGGCAGGTGGTTTTAATGTTATGGCTGATCGGTGTATATGTGTGTGTGTATCTAGTCAGGGGTGTGAAAAATGTCTCAGTACGTGTACTCTGCGCAATGACAATAAAGTTGAATCTTGATCTTAATCTTAACTGTAATATCCAATATCCATATTCTCAGGGTGTTGTCACACTCCATTTCAGGTCCATTTCAGCCACTTTTAGTGAACTCGGAGCGGTTCGCCCAAATTTTGGGGCATATGTGAATCTTCCAAACAAATTATTGAAACGTATTCTGTTAACTTTTGTATTGAAATTATATAAATATAATAATTATAAAAATAGAATAGCTCAAATTCTATTTTTGTTTTTCTTTTTTTTATTTCCTCTATTTCACTGGGCTGATGGAAAAAGGAAACACCAAAAGATAATGGAGCTGCAACCAACAGTTAATAAAGTTCCAAAGAGTGTGAACGGAAAATCCATTGCACAAGTGCACCAGAAGAAGAACTTAGTCTCTTTCAAGTGAACATTGAGTGTGGATGCAAAGGGAACTCGTTTTCAGTTGGTTCACTTTTTGGTCCACTTAAAGAGAACTGAGTTTGGTTCTTTTATCAATATCTGTTGTTGTAGCTTGCTAGAGGAAGGGAGACATCTACAGAGCATACTGAGTACTGCAGCTGTAACAGCATGAGGCATTGCGTCCATGGGAGGGCTGTGAGAGGCTAAACCTTTGAATGGGGCCCAAAACACATAGGGGCCTGCTGGGACTCAAAAAAATCTGTACAATAAGCATAGGACATCTTCTCCACTCCACCCCTCTCCATCACCTTTCTTATTAGAGGTCTGAGAGGCCAAACATGTCCCTTTGCTTGGCTCTTAACACACTGTACAATGAGCCAATTTCACTTGTGCCATTTGTCATCCCCAACTAAACTGATCACAATGCTATATTACTTGGAGGGACGCAAAAGGGATGCTACAGAATGGCCACCGCAGAGGGGAGCTGGGACATCAAGCGAAAGCAAAGGGTTAAACGCACAGGAGGTGAAAAGACGTTCTCCTGTTCTTCTGTTCTCCTCCACCTCCTCCTCTCTCCTTTGTTTAGGAGGACTCAATGAACTCCAGCGCAAGGTCATAGCAGAAACGATACTGCTCCTGTAGACACACACACACAAACATATACACATACAAAAACACACCATGAGGGCACACATACAATGGACTTAAGATTTGGTCAGTGATACATTGTTTGATATTTAGCCTCCTCCTCATATTACTTTAGATGACCAGACACAAAGACTATGAAGTTAAAAATGCAGACCTTCTACTTCAATTTGAGGGGACTTTCAGTCATGTTAGCTGAAAGGACAGGTCAAGAACTACGGCCATTTTTTGTTCATGGTCCCCTCCCCTCCAGGTAAAACACATTAAGATTACATTCAGTCAAGTAGACATTTTTTATTCTCTCTGTCTTTCTTACTGGTGTTCCAGAGACAGGCCACATCTGTCTATCTGTCTGTCTGTCTCTCTCTCGCTATCTACCCAGCCATCCCTCTCAACTCACCGGAGTATCCACCATGTTAGGTTTGCTGTTTCTCAGGCTCTTGACAGCGTGGAAGACATCGACCACGCTCTGTCTCTTGGCCATCTCACACACAATGCTGCTGGCACAGAATACTCCACTACGTCCACCGCCATTCCTGTGAACACACACACACACACACACAGAGAATGAGTGTATATAAATTGTTTAATACTCCACTTGATAGAAAGTTGTAAATAAATAGAACTACAAAGTCTTTTGCCTGTGTACTCACAGACAGTGCACTATGGTTCTCCCTTCTCCCTCCTCTCCCTCGCGTTGCCACTGGTCAACCTGGAGAATCAGTTTAAGGAAGGAACGTTTGGAGGCGGGGACATCTCTATGCCCCGCCCACCCCAGATACTGGAACTGACGAACCATCAAGTAGCCTTCCTGGGGCTGGAAAATCAAACACACACACAAACACACACTTTATTTAACTTTAAAACTCTTTCAACCATGGCCCTGTCTTGATCAGTATTTCTGTATAACAGTGGTGACATAGCATGGCTTCCTCCGCTGTCAGCAGACTGTAAAATGTTAAGTTATTATAACTTTGTAATGCTAACAAGCATAAAGACAGGCTGGTAGCAACACTTTGGTTAGCTGGTTAGCTGTACATACACCATAGTTTAACAATATGATGTTATTAAAGAGTACTAACCCTGGTGAGGTTGCAGACTCTGAAGAGCCTACTGATAACATCACAGTCCATAGAGCAGGACATACACTCCACCTGCACCGGACCATAACGCAACATGCCTTCCTCTGGCCAGTACTGGGGACAACCCTAGACAGATATAGAGAGATAGCAGGTTATGTACAGAAAGGACATACACTACTGCATTGTAACAGAGAGAGTCAGAACTACATGGATAGATAATTGGTCCATAATGCAACATCTTTTCAAGACACCAGAAAGTTTTCATTAAAATATAATATGCTAATATTGTGTAAGGCCAATATTGGCCTTTTATTAAAAGTTGGATATTGGCCAGTGACTATTGTCCACCTGCAATATGATGTCCATCCTCACAAGAATACAATTCTGGGGGAAACTGAATACCTGTAATTATTTGTTTTTTTGGACAGGAAAATGGTCAAATTGAAGTTATTAAATATCGGTACAAAATATTGGTTATTGGCAGCTTCAATTAAAAAATATAGGCACCGATATCTAAGTGTGTATACGTGTGTGTATGTATGTGGGTATATACAGTAGGTGTATGTTAGGAAAATAAAGTTATTATACTATATGAAGGAAGTACCTGAGCCAGGTCGATCTCATTCAGCATCACCAGACTGGTACATCCGTAGTCGTAAACCAGACGCCAGAAGTCTTTGACAGTGTTAGGCAAAGGATGCTGGGTAACAATGAATGCAGCAGGCTGTCTGTAGCTCTGCAGGAAAACAGAAAACAACAATAATGTAATTTCCTTCAAATACATATGTGGGCATAGGATTCAAATAGTAAAAGGTTTTGGTTTTCGCACACATACTTCAGATCTCTCTTTATCACCTGCTCACAAACACACACACGCACACATACAAGAACAGAGTGGGACATTTTTCAGGATGCAGGATATGATACAGCAAGCATATGAGTGATGTGTGGTCATGTGATCATGCAGTGGGCCAGTGGGCAAATGTGAGGGTGAGGGGCATGCATTGGAGCTACTGGGTCTGGGTTCTACATATGTAGAGCACATATACAAATACAATGAACAATCTACATATACATAGGTCAAGGGTTAGGGTCAGTTAACTTTCTATCCTTTCTATCCTTTCATTGCATGACAAGTTTATCAATTTCAACTTAATAAAAGATAATTGATAAAAATGCCTTACTATTAGCAAAACACTAGCAGTTTCTATTTACATTTTGAAGTGACTGAACTGAAAGTGAACTGAGCCCACCTCATCCTGAAAGAAAACGTCTGTTCAAATGTGTGACATGGGTGTGAATGATTTTGGTGATGGAGACACTGAAGTCATGAGAAAAATCTAAGGGTCAGAGTCAGGACTAGGGTTAGGTTAGGGTTAGGTTTGGGGTTCAGGATGTAAATGGCTGTACAATGCATGAACCTGGTGGCAGAAAGACACTGAAGCCATGAAACAAATCCAGTATCGGAGATTTGAATTAAAATCCCATTACCTGGAACTCTTCTGACAGCTTGGTTAGAGAGAGGCCAAAGGTAAGTATATCTTTTTAAAATTGGACTGAGTTTTATCATGAGAATTATTGTTTTATCTTCTGACAGCTTAGTTGGAGAGTGGTAAGCAGATTTGACTGATATTTAATTTACCAGGTTTATTGACACAACAGGTGAGTATTTTTACTTCTATTTTATGGAAATTGTGACTTACATCCTTACTAAACCAGGTTGTTCTGGGATGTCCTGTTGGTTTAGCAGACTAGGGTCCATACCATGGATACATTATAACACATGTCTACACCCCCATCTTCCCATCTTCCCTCCCTCTCCCACTGTATACTATCTAATAAAACAAAAATGCCATAAAACGCTAGCTTGCAATTATGACCGACAAAGTTATGAACAGATATTGCTATCTTACCTTATATTTCTACCTATTAAATCACTTTATTGTTCAAGTCATGGTACACAGGCAACAAGACAAGTCAGTTGTTGCCAATGTGAAACTGTCCAGGAGGCAATGTCGTGAAACAATAAGGCTGTCAGGGATTGGTTGATGATCCAGACAGCCTCTGAGGGATTGGCTATTTCCAGTGAGCTGTTCAGGGATTGGAGAGGGGCCAGAGAAGCTAGTGGTCTTTTCAGAACCTGGATTTGTCTCTAGCCTTCTGCTGCTAAAACCACAAACACAGCATCACACAAACGGGAAGGGGAGTCTCTGTGTCTGTGTGTGTGTGTGTGTGTGTGTGTGTGTGTGTGTGTGTGTGTTGCCTGTGTAAATATATGTGTACATATATTTGCATGTACATGTATCTGTGTATCTATGTGTCTACATTTGTGTGTACCCTCTTAAAGGAATGTATCATTTTCAACTTGTTTGTGATTGCAGTTTGGGACAACAGACATCTTACATTACTTTTTAACCAAACACACTAGAGAGGTGCTAAAAACAACACATCTGCTAGTCTGTAAATCTGCTATTAGCACATGTACTTTACACACAATGTGAGTTGTCCCAAACTACCCTTACTTGATATGTGTTGAAAATAGCACATCCTTTTTGTTTGTGCATGTGAGTGTGTTATTGACTTACATCCATCAGAGCAGCATTGATGTAGTTGCTACTTTCTCCATCTATTGTAATGAGGAAGGGCAGGCATCTATCTGGAGGAAGGCCATCCATAAAGCGGTTCTTCTCCTGGTTTCTAGGCAACAATGCGATGCTGCAGTCTTCTGGCTGAGGCTGGGGAGTCACCGAGTTTAATGTCTGGACAGAGAGAGAGAGACATATAACAAGTTAGCTTGCAGCTAGTGGTACACAATTTCTAGTCTCCTAAAAATCTTCTACATTCCCTTCAAGGTTAGAGTCTGGGACAGTATTTTTCTTAGACTGGGTTAGGAGTCAAAGTTGGGTCCCAAGAAGATGAAAATAGATCCCCAGTCTCTCTGGAGAAACTGGACAAACTATGTTATGTTGCCTGTATGTTATGTTGCAAAATGACTGCAAAAATGAGGTTTGGACTATGAGAAAAACATTATGTTGAAAATGTTTATATTGTCTTTGAGATGTTACTTGTAGGTTTAGGTTAAGGGTTAATGTTAAGGACTAAAGTTAGGGGTTAGCGTTAAGGGATAAAATTAAGGTTAAGGGTCAAAGTTCGGTCTTACTTGGAACTCATCTTTCAGGTGTGAGGAGTTGGTCTGGGAATCGATGCGTATCAGCTCATACAGTGCAGCTTTGAACTCGCAAACCGGTATGGCTGTTTCTCCACACAGACAGGCTTCAAGTATGGCATCATGGATGAATATATACTGCTCCTGAAAACACAATTCAAGACATACATATTATCATGCATACACGCACCTAACCCTGACAGAACCATTGTAAATCATGGCACATAGACTTCACCACACAGGTAACAGACGTTACAATACCAAAGCAAGCATGCAGACAGTGAGTGAGGAGTGAGGAGTGAGGAGATGGAGCCATGGATGAGATGATGTGTGAACATGCTTCAGAGCTTGGTTTAATTCACTTCTAATTCAGTCAGTTCAGGAAGTGGAGTTTCCAGAACGTTCCATCACATGCAAGTTTGGAAGTGAATTGAAGGCTGGCTTGGTGGGTATGACTGGATGTGAATGTGTTTTAATGATGAGTGATGCTATCCCCTCTGATCTGTGTGTGTGGGTTGAAACCTTTTTTTACTCAGGGAATGTTTTCCCTTTTCACCAATGCCCTAGTTCAAATTTCTACAGTTTAGTCAGACAATTCCTGTATTGAATATGATTTTTTTAATTGAGAATAAATGTGTGTGTGTGTGTGTGCATGTAAAATAATTAATAATGGAATAATAAATTGTTTTTCTTCATCAGGCATTTGCCATACTGTGGGGAAAACTTTCTGTACTGTTCCAAAAATTCAAAGCATCAAAGCACAATGCTTCATTCAAATCATTGTGTAGTGTTAGACTACTAGCCTTTGGTTTCAATGAGGAATGCTACAGTAATATGCGCTAACAAGCTATTGTTAGAGTAGCTGGAGGGAAAATGCTGGACGTTTTTCCTGAATGTGATCAGTGTCTGGTTAACAAAAATTAGCCAACTAAATAAATCAAAATGTTGGGGTCTTTCTTTAGGAATCAGGGATGCTTTTATCAACGGGTGATGAAAGATGGCAGATAGTCTCTCTGTACCACGTTGCATAGTTAGCCATCCTCAATCACTTAAACAAACTGGTGTCTGTAACTAAATTCATGGCACGTGCTGTCTATCTAACTGACCTATGGATGTGAGCATGCTCTGGCCATCATTACTCAGTGACCCTCTGCATCAAAATGCTGGTGGAAAGAGGTCACACTGCAGATTATATTGACTTCATATTGACCATGTCACTATAAAAGACTAGATCACTTAGGAGTAGTTAGCATTAAAGCTTATGTTTAGTGTGGTTATGCACTGAAGTGCTCTTTTAATGAATGGATGGTAGATGGTTGGATGTAGTCGCCTTGGTGTGCATGAGCATGTTGATGACTGTTATGGCTTCATACAAATTTTATGTGTTTGTGTGGGGTTAGGATTAGTGGATCTTGCTGTATGTGTTGAATTATGTAATGAATGGATGGCAGATGGTAGTCACCTCAGCCTGTACCATGCTGATAGTTGAGTTTGATAGTCAATGATTAGTGGTGTGTTTGTGTATTGTGTGATGTTGATGTTGATGTCAATGGATGATGGGTAATGTAGTCACCTCAGTCTGTACCATGTTGATCCTCCTGGAGCGTAGAGCCTTCACACAGTTATAGATATCCACC
>CABFOQ010038334.1:5645-34963 GCA_900660455.1 Gephyroberyx darwinii
TATGTGTATATATATATATATATATATATATATATATATATATACACACACTGGACTTGGCCAAGAAAATCAAACTCAAGTAGCTCTTCTCATGCTACAGTAAGTAGCAGGCTGAGTGTGTGGCAGCCAGTCAGTTGTTTGTTCATGAATAAAAACATGAGTGTGGCTAACAGTCGCTGCGTTGTCTGAGCCGGACCTTACCCGTTGGTGCCGTTGGTGCTGTAGTGTATTCTGGGCTCACTGGACGCTAGCTTCAGTAGCTCGTTCCACTCCTTCTGCCACTCCTCCTCCGTGTACACCAGACCAGACTGAGAAGGACGGACGGACGGACACACACACACACACACACACATGCAATTTAGAGAGGGAGTGATAAATGTCACAAAAGCGTGCACTGACATCGAAGCAGCTCATCAGATGGAAAGTGAGGAATGGAAACTGAACTAACAAAGCCCATGTGTCGCTAGCAAACAACAGCAGCAAGAGAATCCTCATCTATGCCATTTTTTTAAACATTTATTTATCGAGGGAAGGGCATTGCTGCTTCACATACTCAGCTTCAGTAGAGCAACTGAGGTTTAAATAACTTCCTCAAGGGCACCTCGACGGCAGCTGTTGAGAGATCGGCGACTTTCTCTGCCCATACTCTTCCTTTTAACTGTTCCAAGGATTCAAACCTGAGACATCCCGGTCACAAGCCTGCTTCTCCGTCCTTCAAGCTACCGCCCTTATCACAAGTAGATCAAGTTATAAAAGGAGATCTAGAGAAATGTGCATCCTCCAAAACAGACCTCTTTGTTCTGCTGGGTCTGCTGCCACCTCCACCGGCGCCTCAGCGCATCCCTCTCCTGGCCGTGGTCCATCAGCGCGTACAGAGACTTCCGCAGCATCAGGTCCCGGTCATGGAAGCCCCACATACCTGCGTCGGGACAGTCGGACACTCATCAGCCTCTCGTGCACGGCTGCGCTCACAGAAGGAATGTGATGTAATATAATAAAAGGCAAGGCAGGAGTTTCAGGGGTTTCAAGGGTTTCAAGGGTTTCAAGGGTTTCAAGGGTTTCAGGGGTTTCAGGGGGGTCATCATGCACTGGTGCTCACACCTCAGTCTTCTAGCTCCCTTCAACCTCCTGGACTATTTAGAGCTGAAGGAGGGTTCAACGTGTTTTAGGGGAATGTAATAATGACGAAATAACCTGTTTAGTTACACATAAAAACATGAACAACACAAGGTGCTTTTGGGTTTCATTTTGATCCTGCATTAGTGTAGAGTAGATCTGAGAATAAGTGCTAGATGTCAAATACTCCCCTCCTTCCCTCCCCACCTTTTGTAATTTTCTATAAAAGCAGATGCAAACCGAGGCTTACATTAGAGGGTCAAAGCACTATGGGTAATAATTCCAATTAGCTGTGCAATTAGCAAGTAGCTGTGTTACATTGTCATATTCAACGTCTGTCGTCTTGTGGTTGCCCTTTAAAAAGCCAAAAAGAAAGCAGAGAGGCTGAGTTTCTGTTACTTGGAGATTATATTACGAGGGCTGGAACAACGCCTGCACATCATTTAGGGCGTTATTAATTTCCTGGGCTGGGGCTGCTCAGTGGGCCACGCGGGCTAACTGAATTTGCACTGCAACACTGTGAACAGCAATTAGTGCTTAACCTAACAATGAAGCTCTCTTAATGGACGCTAATGGAGTGTGAACCTGCAGTGTATTGGGGTCTTGTTTGAAAGGTCTGCGATACTCACCAAGCGAGGCTGCGTGTAACAGGCAATTTCCATCTCCACTCGTTGCCAGAGGTAAGAGACTCTGACAACTGGGACCTACCCTCGTCCACCAATTCAGACGGCCTGCAGGCAAACAGTAAAAAAAAAACTCATTTGTAATAGAAAAACTGTGCAGAATACAACTCCCTATTGAAAACAGAAGAGATGTGAGAGCGTGGTGAATCAACACTACATATCCATTCTGAATAAAACAGTATTGAAGCCAGTAACCTCAATGCTATTCCACAACAAGTTTCACTTTCATGTCAGCAGCTATTTAATAAGAGTAGATATCATTTTTTCCAAATAGTTGCTGTTTTTGAAATGAAACACACTTTCCTTAATGGTCATCTTGTTTTGGAATGACGCTCTTCAACGATGAAACTACAACACTTCAAATCTGTGGGGAAGCGGCACCACTCACCAGCATGCTCCAAGGCCACCATCATCGACTGCTCGATGAGGTCGCGCTCGATGAAGCCGCGGAAGTCGTCCCGGTACACCGTCAGGTCCGGTAGTTGGAAAGTGCAGAGGGGCGTGTCCAGGAGGAGCTCGCTGCTGGTGCCACCGGTGCTGGAGACGTGAGACCGGGCCAGGGACACGATGGTTGAACTAGCGTGGGAGATGCCCCTCGACAGACGCTTCTCTGTAGCGGCTGAAAGACGACGACAGCGGAAGGGGAGAAAAGATATGTTAGAGATTATTTTGAAGGCATTTCTGTTAAATTTAAAAGAGAAAATTCCTCCTCGGATATATGTTATTACTTTTTTGATGTACCCACTTTCCCTCAACCTGCCTCGTCTGCTTCTATTCCAGTTAATGATTTTGTACATTTTGCAGAATAACTTTCGACAAACCTCAGAGAACGGGTGTGAACTTCAGCTGTGGGTTATATGTGTAGGTGGAGAGAGCAATAACAATAGCAATTGTAAGAGCAAGAGAGACAAATCGGTGGACAAATCTCTGCCTTTTCTACGATGGATTTCTCCCAGTATGACTTTGGTGAAAACACTGGTCAAAGGGGCTCCAATAAAAGTACAGTTTGCACTTTTTTAGCAATGCCTTGCTTCAGAGACGGTTACACGCAGTTGAGAATCGCCAACTTTCCGGTCACAACACAACTTCTGTAATGTGCGAAACCTGTCAACATCTGATAAATGATAAAAATCAACTTGATGAATCACTTTGGATCTCATTGAATAGGCTACGGCTGCCTGAAACGGATTCAACCGATGCCGCTCTGAGTACATGGTGTGCTCCTTAGCCCACCAATTTAACACGCACAAAAAAAGACATTATGCTTAGATAGGTGAGTTGAGGATAAGAAATAGCTGACTGAGGAGAAAACACAAGATACAAATAATTAAATCTGTTCATCTGGGAATTACTGAAGCCAGTAAAGCCTTTACACTCGGTGATTTATATATGGGGATGGGAGCAGTACATACTAGGCAGCCTTTATTGTTGCGGGTGACTTCAACCACTCAAACCTGAAGACTGTACTCCCCAAATTCCACCAGCATGTCTCCCGCCTCACTAGAGGAGACAGGACCTTGGACCATGTGTACACATTCCCCTCCCCCACCTAGGACAGTCTGACCACCTCTCATTGTTCCTTGTCCCCAAGTACTCACCCCTTATCAAACATGGGAACACAGTGAGGACAGTTAAAGTGTGGCCAGAGGGAGCAGACTGTACTACAGCAGCGTTACGAAGACACAGACTGGAGCATGTTTTCCTCTCAGGCCACCCTGGACTCCCACACGGACACTGATACTGATGCCTCCTCCGTTCTGGACTACATCAACACTAACATCAGTAGTGTTACCACCATCAACCGGATCACAACGATCACAAATCAGAAGCCGTGGATGAACGGAGAGCTCCGCCTGCTGCTGAGAGCACGAGCTTTCAGGTCAGGTGACGTGCAGGCCTGCAGTTCATCCAGGGCTAACCTGAGGAGGGGCAGCAAGAGGGCCAACCACAGCCACAAGCTGAGGATTGAGAAGCACTTCAACAACAACAACTCCGACCCCCGACGCATGTGGCAAGGCATCCAGGCCATAACAGATTACAAGCCCACCGACACCTCCCCCCCAACCAGCGATACCTCCCTCCCTGATGAACTCAATAACTTTTATGCCGGCTTGGACAGGGACAACCAGGAGGCTGCCATCGAGGCTGTGCTGTGCTCCCCGCTGACCACCAGCCTCTCACACTCTCCCGCACCGACTAACGGACTAACGCACACGAGGCTGCTGGCCCTGATGGCAACCCGGCATCCCACATATGCACATACTCTGCACTTTACTACTATTTGCACTTGCACCAAACTGCATTTCGTTGTCTCAGTCTGTGCAATGACAATAAAGTTAAATCTAATCTAATAAAAATTGATGTGCCACAATGAAAGAAAACAAATCAAATCAAAATGTGTATCAGTGAAGCTCCTTGTGTGCAGATGTCTTTTTTTTACTGTCACTTACCCAGCCCAGCACCTCGCCCTGGTGTCTGTACCTCCATCAGTCAACTACATTATTCAAGCTATACCAAATAATAAAGATACTTCACTTGCCAGTGGCCTCACCTTGCACCACGTCATCTTGGCGGTGGAGTAGGGGCCGTCCTATCCTGGCCATCTCCTTTTCGGGGGGCAGATACGTCCTCTCCTCGGCAAACGAGTACATCAGGTTCCCAGCATGCACCTGTCGTAGCTGCTCAAAGTCACTGAGGGCAGCAGTGAAATCCCAGTTCTTGCCTGCAGACAGAGGGACAACAACAACCAGTGAAGCAACAGGTCGAGCGTGACAAAAACACAAGGTTTCTATGTCAGGCGAATGAACCTGACACATCCTTAATGAGTTTAAATATTTACCACAAGTCAACAACCATATGTCCTCTTATCTTATGTAAAGGCCACTGGAACATTCCTTTGCTTAGGTAAATATCAAAATATGGAGCACGACTCGGCTCGCTGGCTTGCTGCTGTTCACTGCAGCGCATTACATTTTTAACCCATATTCTTATCTGCAACTTCTGTTGCTGCTAGGCAACAAGAGCCCAGTTGACTCCAACTATACCTTCCTTCTGTTAGCGGATGATTGTCTAACTAACCAGCAGCTTTGACTCAAAAGGATGGTCAGATAGATCGGCTGCAGATGGATACAGATAGACTTTGTACATGTTCTGAGCCCAGTACACTGTGCTGTCACAGATAACACAAATGACTGGAAGTTTGGTGTTTTTGTTCTTCTTACTTGAATTGATAGTGATGAAAATGTACATGGTGATTAATATATTAAGTGAGCTCCATGACCCTAGAGACCTTGAAACATGTTAAAAACCTACTCTATCATTTCACATTGACAGCAATGAGAATGAGCTCCAACAATCCAATTTCCTTCCTCACCCTCCAGCAAGTCTCTGGCCAATCCCGGTTCGGCTCCAGTGGAACGGACAAAGTCGGACAGGACTGCGTCCATATCCACGGTCATGTGATCATGAATTTACAGGTTGACGAGGCGCATCAGGGCAGAGAAAAAACAAACAAACAAACAAACAAACAGACAAACAAACAAACAAACGGGGGCTCCGCCCTCCCCAGCAGGGCCAGAGCAGCAAGGGAAGGGAGAAGGGGGAGCGGTTCTCCACCTCACGTTACACCACCAGCCACACCTGGAAAGAGAACAAAGATAAAGAAGATCAAACCTGCAGTAGGCATAAAATTGTTAAAGTTTTCTAGAAAGCTTATACAAAAGCTCAAGACAAGAGATGAAAGGTGTTTTAGAGCTCAAATATTGACAACAACAAATGAGGCCCATAATAACCTTGTTCACCCCCTTTTCATGTGCAAGCCTGTTTTGGCCAGGTCGCTTTTGAACCTTTTACCTTTGCAGTCACATGTCCCACCCATGGCAACAGCTGTGGCACACACACACACAGCAAACAAAAGAGTTTGCTCAAATTCACATTGAATCTCAATAAAAGTCGAATGACAACACGTGTAGATTGGCTGCTGTGAGGCTTGATATTTGTCCCAGCAATACTTCAGGGTTACAATCTTCATCTTGTTTCCTGTGCAGCACGTGCTCACTCAAAATGACAACAATGAAATGAGAAAAGCTGTCAGGACCCATCGCTTCATTTAAGAGCTTTTATAAAGCCTTGGCTTGAGACCAGCTGAAAGGGTGCTAAAAGCATTAAAATATACGTCAACTCTGACTTCCTTTCAAAGGGAATCCAACACTACAGCCATGTGTAAGAGAAAGCACATCATTGTTGTAAAGAGGAAAGTAAAATTTTGAGTCTGACTCAAAATCAAATAGGAGTAATGCCAATATTTGTTCATATTTTGCATTAATATGTATCTTGGTTCACATCCATCGGTTCAGATTTTGTTACATTAGTGAATCTAAGTGTAATTAATAAGGGATATATGTTTGGTTTCTTATATTTTTAACAATAAACATCCAAGCTTCTTGTCATATCCTTATTTCTGTCAAATTTAAGTCAAATTGTTGAGCTAAGAGATGTGAGGAAATGGTAGACCACCATAAACGGCCTCTTTTTAAATCTGTCATTTCACTCCTCATAAATCAATCGCAGATCCAAAGAAGCTGCATCAGTCAGGCGCTAAATCAATGAAGAAACATTATCAAGATAGTCAGAAAAAAAGTGGCAGCATTGATGGCCCGTTGATACAAAGGATAGAGAAGGCAAATCGATGCACACCTAGACAAAAAGGCATGAATCAAAATAGTCCTGGCTAAAAAAAACCCACATCTATAGAGGCTCAGCTAAAGCTAAAAGCAGTTATTTATCTGGGAGGGTTTGCTGAGCGTGCATACACCTTTTCAGCCTTGCATCACATTCAGACTGTTACATGCAGTATTTGGGAGCCGGTGACCTTCCAGTCACAAGCCTGCTTCTGTAACCTTTAGGCTGACCACGGCCCGTCACGGGTTAGCATGATGTTTTGCTACGAACCCAAGCTGCATCTTTTCTGTTGTTTTCATTCTGACTAATGAAACCCATCATCTTAGGGCTGCACGATTACGGCTAAAATGACTGTACCAATTATTCTGCTGGATGACAATTATTAATCATGATTATCAGTCTTGAAGATTCGAAGAACAAAAAGTATTTCTACTTTTGCGTCTTGACTATTTAACTACAGGGGACGTTCTAAATGAAATTAAATGTGAAAACTAAAATTACTAAACACTTAAATGCAATGAACTGTGTAACCTTATGTCACCTTGAAGTTCAAAAACTGGTCTGGACTGCTTTTTTCTGCTACCTCCACTAGTCATCTATTCCCACCCGTCCCTTGGCTCATCCACCACCCGATGTTCCTGCCTCAGCTCTGACTCAGTGAACCCTTTGCTGCTGCGCCTGATGAGTCACAAGTTTACTCTTCTTACACCTCTCCATCCTCCTCTCGCTTCATATCTCTCTCTCTCTCTCTCTCTCCCTCCCCCCTTTGGTTTCTCCATCATTATAAAAAGCCACACAGGCAGGCAGGGGAGGAGAGGACTTCAGCACAAAAGAGCTTTCTCAGCCAGCAGAATATTTCTAGAGCGCTCTCTGCAACGTCAGGCAATCTGCACAGCCTCCTCTGCAGGGTCCTCTACCATTCTTTCCATGTGGCAATTCTCTGATGTTCAGGTCAAGCAATCGCACGCACACGATAGTAATACTTCAACAAAAATAGTGTTTTAAAACGATATTTTAGTTATTTTCTACTGAATTAAAGAAAACCCCATCTTGTTGCAGAGGAAACTATTTTCCAGTGAGCACTAGTACACTCCACCCTCTTGATGTTTAACAGAATCAGACCATGCTCAAAATTGATTTCTTCATTAAAAATTGACTACAAACTAATAGAAAACCTCAGAGCCAAGCCTTAGCTTCAAAATCAATATCTGAAAATCTATCCAGCACCAATAGGCATTGCTTTTCAGTACCCAAGCCCACGTCCATTGATTGGTATATTCTTACTCTTATTGGGTAGCTGAATGCAGCATCTCCCCTGGACCTTTGGCTACAATTTAAAGCCTCTGGTGCTTTTAATTTAATTTACTGCATCTCGTAAAAGTTATGGCCCGATTAGCCTGAGAAACACTGTTTTTAGACCTACTACACTGAGGAGGTGGATTGGCTGCAAATAACGGCACATCAACTGACAACACAGGGCGCTGACAGCCAGAACAACGGTGAAATAGCTGATAAAAGTGAAGCTCTGTGGACAGAATGTACCCAAACAGACCAACAAAAGGCTGGCTGTTGTCACTCCGAGCCTCTAACGTCGGCCATTCTTGTAAACCCACTCCGCCTCTGATGCATAATGCGTGAAACCGCTCCTAAAATTGACCAGCAAAAGGAGAAATGTGTATGGACAAGCTTATTTACTTTGGCATGTGAGTGTGTCCATGTGAGTGTGTGAGTGTGCATGCACGCAAATGATTTGTAGAGGAAGAGAGGCGAGGAAAGTGTCGAAGCAACCACCAGGAAACAAAACGACTACAGCATCTAAGAAGTTGAAAAACAGCACGTACTTCAAAATTTCAAGGAGAGCAACTCCTAAATGATTTGCACGAATCAGACAATCAACTGTTCTGCAGATTTTTTCAGCACATCATCAACTGGAAACATTAAGATAAAGTGCATGCAGAGAATATAAAATTAAATAAAAACTGTCCTTTCCTCGTCAAGCACTGCAAACATCAGCGAGCAGCAGGAGTATCTACTCCGGGTCTTTGACACATATGGACGCGACCTGGTCCTGACCAAAATCCGTGTTGTTGTGGATGAAACCACTGACTGAGATTGCTTTGTTTTACACACACACTTACATAATAAAACTGAAAAGTCTTTCTATTAGAGTGTTTCTCTAATAGATACTCAGAATTCACTCAAGAAACTGAAATCAACATCGTGTTCAGTATCATTATCAAAGAGTTTCTTAAAAAGCCTACATGTGTTAATGAAAGAGCATCTCATGGCTCTAATGGTAGTGAGCACTTACACAGTTAATGCTAATACACCACATGTGGCTAAGGAGCTAGCCTCCCACTTAACCTCTTGTTGCAACGATGTAAGCTAACAAAGCCGAGCGAACGTGAAAGGACTGATTCATGTTAAGGGTTCATGACAAAGAGGCCTGGGCAGTGGCCTGGGTTTCTGGCTAACATTAACAGCCCCGCTGCCAGCACAGAGCAGTCAGTGATTTGTGTCGGGACTGGCTGAGCTTTTGTCTGGCAGGGGGAATTACGTAACAGGAGCTGCTGACAACACGTGGGTGCTGAGCTGAGGGCTAGGAGAATGGCCTGGATCACTGAGGGAGACATGGAGAGGTCACCACAGCCCGCTGCAGCCACTGTAGGTGGGCCAAAACGGCTGATTCATTGCAAGGACCGAGGACAGCCAGCCGTTATTTATAAAAGGAAAGGCTTGATGTGCAGGCATGCTCTTTTTCAGAAACACCCTCCCGCTGCCTTGGCTATATCATACCATGTAACCACAACGTCCTGGGTTTGAATCCAGCCTGGGACGCACGCCCCATGCCCCCCTTCTCTCTCCTCCTTCCTGTCTCTCTTCTCAATAAAGGCAGAAATGCTCTAAAAATAATCTTTCAAACATTGTCTAGTGTGACCTAGCCTTAACCTAACTTCCATGAGAAAAGAGAAGCTGTGGCTGGAAACCCTCAAGACTAGCCCGGTGGCAATGAGATGCAGCAAAGCACTAAACAACATGACGCAGATTTGTGAGGGCAGGACATGTGTGATGTTGGAGCTGATTTAAAAACATCTGACTGAATGTCAGTTACATTGCAGTTCAATCACTTAAACCTTTCCTGTGATCTCAAAATGTAACATGTACTCCTCTCACGCTTGCAAAGTCATATGAGTAATTTCATAAGAGGGATAAATTGAACTTGAGGACAATAAAAATGTTTACCACACCACAGGGAGAGAGACGAGACCTGTACCCTGCTTTGTGAAGGAAAGCTTTGTCATGCCTCATTGTCTTGTTCAAGCAAGGTCACTTAATATGACATGGCCTAAATTATGAGAACACCAAGAACTGGATCTGGATGTGATGGAGAAGAGCTTTTCAAAACCTGAACCCTTTCACCTGCTTCTCCATAGCCATGCAAAATGAAGCTATAGAGATCTGGGTCTCCTGTGAGAAGGGAAGCAGGGTCATGGACTGTAACCTGTAGTACAGGATTCACCATTTCATGTTTGGCCCACTTACATTCATCGTGTGAAACATGAGCTTGGCTTTACAGTTACGAGGGAGAGCAGCTAGGGCCCGAGGGCCAAGAGGAGCGCACTTCTATCTTACCTGGAAAGATACCGGACT
This sequence comes from Gephyroberyx darwinii, assembly GCA_900660455.1. Classification (NCBI taxonomy): domain Eukaryota; kingdom Metazoa; phylum Chordata; class Actinopteri; order Trachichthyiformes; family Trachichthyidae; genus Gephyroberyx; species Gephyroberyx darwinii. The sequence goes on from CABFOQ010038334.1 coordinate 15,776, forward strand.
GCATCGAACAATGAATCAAGCTTTAGAATTATATCTTATCTGCACAGTCGGTGGTGAGACTTTACCAAATGAGGACAATTGAGTTGTTCTCTTTCCCTTTAATGGTCAGGCCACGATGGCCAGGTCTATAAATGTGTCAGTTCTATTTTAGTTCAATCACATAAACCTTTCCTGTGATCTCAGCTAATGTAACACACCCTCTCAGCCTCGCAAAACCATCTGAGTAATGAGATAAGGGGCATGAGGCAAGGGCAAGGGCAAGGGTAAGAGTAAGGGTAAGGGTAAGGGTAAGGGTAAGAGTAAGGGTAAGAGTAAGGGTAAGGGTAAGGGTAAGAGTAAGGGTAAGAGTAAGGGTAAGGGTAAGAGTAAGAGTAAGGGTAAGAGTAAGGGTAAGGGTAAGAGTAAGGGTAAGGGTAAGGGTAAGGCGGCGGGGCTGGTGTGAGTTGTGGTGGGGATGATGAATGTGGTCCAGTGGTCCATCAGTGGACTAGAGTGAAGGTGGGTTAGGCAGTGGAAGCTTCCAGCCAATCAGCTACATTTGAAGAGTAATGCATTAGTCTTCCCATTACTGTGTTATGTTATCACAATTGTCAAAGTTAATGAAATTAAGTGCTTCTGAAATAGGCCTAGCTGAAAAAAACAAACCTGGAGGAGTGAACAGGGCCTTGGCTTTCTCAGTAATTCCCTTTCTCAGTGAGTCAAAGGCCTATTCTTAAGTGTTCCAGAAATAGGGCTGGGACTGTGGTGGACAATCAATCACAGTAAACACCTTGTTAGTGAAGGAAGCCAGAGGACAAAGAAAAACAAAGGTGTGGCGAGATTGCCGTCCTTCAGCTGTCTTTATCTGTGGAGTGCCGTAATCTGGTTACTGCCTGAGCCCGGCGAGCCCACATTGACTCATTACATAACCTCAGAGCTACATCAGAAAAGGAGGCTGAGCGCTGCCTGGCTGAGGACGGGAGGGAGACCAAGCCCTTAACCCAGTTCTTCCCAAGTTTCTGAAGACTGCGACTCAGCTGAACGAAGGAGCATCACAGAACACATCTCTACTTCTGCTTCAGCCACTCACAACATGAAAGGCAGAACAGGACAAAGAAGGAGGCATGCTACAGGGCTTGTCCAAGGATATATGGTAAACTGATGGCAAGAAAATACAATGCAGAGCAGGACAGTCCTTGTTCAAATATGGCACAATTTCAAATATGGACAATGTTGCTGACAATGTTGTAGTTGTGAACAGCACAGATAAGTGAGAGTGCACTCAACATGGTACAGTTAAACAGATGTGCTTGTGAGGAAGCAAAGCAGTATAGATACTATAGATCACAGCCAATTCTGGCATTTTCTGTAACATCGCTCTTCTTCCAAAGGTATCTGGATGCATCGTATCTAGGCGCATCTAGGCTTTCTCAAGAGCTTGCATAATTTCCAAGCATGCGATAAGCATCGCATCGGAACGCCCCCCCCGCAGGCTTGGACGAGACAGCTGCAGAGTGAGGTTTGGATAGAAACGCACTGCCTCCTTTCTCAAAGTCAAAAAATACATTTATTTATAAGGCAATTTTAACAAACAGGTGCATTGCAGATAGATAAATAAGTATAAAAGACAAAGACCATAGATAAATAAGTATAAAAAACCAAGACCATAGATAAATAAGTATAAAAGACAAAGACCATAGATAAATAAGTATAAAAGACAAAGACCATAGATAAATAAGTATAAAAGACAAAGACCATAGATAAATAAGTATAAAAAGACTGCTGCCTTACTAATGCTACCATAAATGTTTCCCCCATTCAGCTGAGGAAACGTGCGTGACCAGTACAAATGGAGAGGACTAATGTTATATCTCAAAAATCAATATAGTAGTAAATTGGAGTTTGACCATTTCCCTGGGCGAAAGGAAATACTAGTAAGCTGGTCATTGGAGAAAAATCAATGAAACCCAGTGAACTGCAGTGACGCAGAACATTCACAGAGCTGTTGTTGACCAAGTGAATTAACTAGCAGCTTCCCTAAATTCAATGACCTAAACAAACTGCTTCTTCATGTGAATCGAAGACCATTCAAGCCTTTATCTGATGGAGCAAATAACTCATGTTTGGCTGCAACAAGAACGATTAGCCATCTTTTCCCCAAATAAGGACATTGGTTATCTTTCACCACACTGCCTAGGCCTACACTGCAAGAAGTGTCAACCTTAACAAGTCGCTTTATCCATCTATTCAGTCTTCAAATAGTATTTTTCTCCAAAAAAAGGGAAGACAAAAAAATTGCTAATGGGGTGAGACAATTTCATCTGTTCCCAATGCAACTGAATATCTTGAAACAGTGGGAATAATCAACTTTATTCCAAGACAATGTCGCTTGGTTTCATGAAAACTCCTGAAATAAGTTGAAACTTCACGGGAAACAAGTGAAAAAATCATCTCACCCCATGCGGAGACTTTCCTCCCATGTGTAACAAAAGCTGTGATGTTACGGCTGAATGCGAGACGTATTGAGGTTGACATTTTTTGCAGCGTAAAACATGGAGCTTGGACATTCCAGACCTGATGAAGGCATGACCACCAGCTGTGGGCGGCTGTGTGTGAAATGCGTATGAAAACACCGGGCTGAACGCACACAAAGACACACACTCAGAGACGCACAGCCGATGTCAGAGATTCCACAGCGTGCCCACCCCTCTCTGAGGCCATGTCGCTGCAGCTAGCCCAGCCCGGAGCCCGGTCCAGTCATCGCTCAAAAATGTGCCCAGTTTAACTACCCTCTCGCTGTCTCCCTTATTCCACTTGCTGCCTCAGAAACATCAAAACCCGATCCACCTTAACTCAGCTGCCAAAATTTTGCTCCAGAAGACCTCTAGCCAAAACAAAATACACAAAGGGGAGATCCACTTACAAATAAGACTTTATTGGTTCGTGTTGAGCCAAAAGCTGTGTTACCCATCTCACGTTGTAGTAGCTTTTAGCCATCTGGTTGGGCTACTGCAACTAAATGGAGTTATAAATAACTGAAAGAATCCATGCAACACGAGGGATATAAAATGTGGGCATTCACCAAGTGGCCACGGTCTATTATGAGGAGTGATCTCTGTATTATAAATGTAAAAGCCCTAACTGTTCATGAGGGCACTCTCTCGCTCCATGAACACGGACAGACTATTTGCTCTGGAAATCTATCCTATCTATCCTAATCTATCCTAACTAGCAATGTGCATAGAAATTAATTCAGCACCTCATCTGTAAGGTGCAAGAATTAGAGCAACCTCTATTTTTAAAAAAGTCTAAAAATAATCCCACCCCCCGTAATCACAGTTTAAAGATAGAAACCCTGCACTGTGTGGAGTTCCAAAACAGCAGAAACCTGACATAAACATTGTGAAGGCCAAAACGCTGTGTTGAACGCCTACATGTGTCACGTCTCAATTAAGGAAAATAATAAATCAGTGACATCAAGTGTGCTCTTGTAGCTCAACGCCCCGAGAGACGGCCCAATCTCATTTCTGTACACGGCCAGAGAATGATATCCCGCAGGCTGCACTGTTCTCACGGACAAAGCCACGCCTCTGGTTGTCGAGCTGAGCTGGAGGAGAGCATAGCTGGTAGAGTAAAGGTGTTTCATAGTTCGTTGCAGGCCCAAATGCTACTCGCTGACATTCACTGGAGCGTAGCATGAACAGCCAAGTTCAGCCAGTTCAAATGGGAAGTTTGAGAGTTGATGTCATAGCGGAGCATGTGGCCGAGGTCTCAGAGTTTCACTTTGCCGACTGTTCTAATAAATCCTGCACAACATGCCAGTGCTTGGTACGGCAAACGCTGTTTACAATTTAACAAATTAATCCCTGGAGGCCAACCTCTTCATATGGAGGTACTAGTGACAACAACTTGCCCTGAACCTTTTTGCTGAAAAAAGAAAACCTCATTTTCTTCCTTTTCTGCCTGGCTGGTGAGATGTTTTATCAAGTGGTCTATTAGAGCTGGCCTCGGAGGTCCCCGGCCTGCGCCCTGGGCATGTCGCCGTCGTCGGGCCCAGTAATCACCAGTCAAGGAGTGCTAATTAACAGCCACTTGGAGCAGGCTGCTGTGCAGAGCGCTGCAGAGGCGCATTGCTGGCAATCCTGCATTCCATGCAGAAACCGTACTACATTGCGCGCTGTTGCAGTGAGGTGGGCACCTGACACAGCTAGTCCAAGAGGAGAGAATATAATGAGGGTATTTGAGCTCTGAGTAAGGCAGCTTAAAGCTCTCTGCGATCAATGCATCAATGCTTTATAGTTGTGCATAGAAGGAAAGAAGAGAGAAAAATGGACATCAGGGCTGGGCGATAAACTGAAAATATTGTTCCTAAAAGACATCGGCTACCGTAGAACGATCAGCCGGGGACCATTGCTTTGCCTCTGAAGCACTGCAGCAAATACATGGATGAATTGTTTGACTTGGAGAACAATATGCCGTGGTTTCAGTATTCCGGCAAGCTGCCAACCTAAACTCCAGACTCTGTGGGCGAGAAGTCCTCATTTTGCCCTAGCTGCCTCTTTATCGATTTCTAGCCGTTGTGCAGAAGTGCAAGTCTCTGCATCCATCCGAATGCTTTCAGCCTATTCATCAGGAAAAGGTGGAGAAACTCTACAGTGAATTACAAGATACAAAAGGACTGCAGAATTAACATTATTAAAACAAAATTGCACTGGTCCTGTATTGCAAACCACTACCCACCACACACAATTTTTAATCTAATAAAAGCTGTGTCCACTTGTATTGCAATTCATAACATAACCACAATATTAAAAAAAACACAATGAGCTTTGTCAGTACTGTGAAACCCAGAAATATATGGTCCAAAAGGTGGTTAATGATTAATAAAAAAGACACCTTCGCTGCCAAACCGTGCCTCTCCCATTGTTGTCAAACTTGTTCTCAGTGCACTGGCTAATGTCTCACGGTTGCCAAAAAGACATCAAAAAAGCATTAAAAAACACGCCTATGTGTTGAGAGTACAATGTTCTTATTATTATATAATTCACATTTAGAAGGAATGGGAGGTGACTGATTCCTTGGAAGCTGAACTGAACTTTGGCTGTACTGTTTTAGAACTAACTATATTCGTTCCACTTCTGGAAAACAAAAATGCTGCAGTAAAAGAGAAAGAAGCTCCAAATAGGCTTGCACGCTGGAAACAAAATGGATCTAAACTTGGCAAGTACCCTATTACAAGACTGACTCAAATATCCAAGAGCTACCAGCGTGAAGCCATTCTACGTGTAAAGCCGACCAAACCTAGCCAGATCCAAAGCCTAAGCAAGCACTTGCCTCGACAGGCGGGTAGCACTAACGCTCATGTGAATCCCCACGTGCTGTGGGCCAGGCACTCTGTGCAGCAGGACGGCTTTACGTCAATCTCTGTGTGACGTCATCCTGGGTGAGAGGCTCCTCATCAGAGACTGTGTGTGGGATTACTGCTGCTCTGTCCTGGACCAACACAGTAGAGTGGGAAGGACCTGATGTCCTGGGGTAAACAGGAAGCTAACTTTTTGTCTACTGGCCACAGTGGCATCGAAATAAAAAAAATTCACCTGCGACCTTTGTATGAAATAAACACCACCCACCAACCAAATGCTGGTAAACTTTGGCTATGGGTGGTACATTTATCAACTCTACCATCCACTTTGGTGGGTAGCCAATCCAGCCAATCTGACCCTTGTCTGGAGTTTCTCTTGGTTGTTAGTTTCCTGCCCAGCTTGTCACTTTTTTGTCACTATTTTACCAGCTAACTAGATTTACAGAATAGAACAGGACCTCCACATGATACATGTCTATCTGCCACAATGGCTGACAGAGTAAACACATTTTCTAGCCACAGCCAATATTTACCAGCCTTAGGCTGGTGGCTTGCGTAAAGTTTCCAACTGCCGGTAGTGAGGAAATGGTGAGGAGTAGAAAGCAATCAGGACAGCATGTGATCTCCACCATGGCTTCTCTCCTGGGAGTGATCTCTTATATTGTAAGGGATTATGGCTGCTTCGTTAGTACGAGGGCTAGATCCTTCGCTCTGTAACTCCAGCCATTTAAATCCATCCTACGTAACACTTATACGCTATAACAGCCATGTGAAGGGTGCAACCACAATCTGGAAGGCATGCAGAGTAAGCCTAGTATGTCCAAAATGCTGTTCACAGTTGAGCAGCTGCTGGCACCCAGGTAGAGCAGGCAGGGTGGGACGGGTGATGCCTCGATTCTAGGTCTCTCCACCCCGACACAAACAGCCCTGGGCCCTGGCTGGACGCTGTGTCACAAGGCTGGCAGGCGTCCAGCCATGCCGGGGAGGGTGGGGCTCCAAAGAGTTTTATGAGTTGCTGTCTGGGCACACAGGCCTCTTGGAGACAAGCCGCCTATTGATCCCTGTCTCACTGTGGCAGTATGGGGATGGAGGCAGTTTTCGCTTTCAAATCACATCTGTTCCTGTCTGGTCTGAGCCATGCTGCTGAGTGATATGAAGAACAGGGATGCAGGGCTGTATGCTAGTAGAGCGATCTCTCATTCTGACCAAAATGTACGCAGGAAAATGTCGAGCAGGTCTGAGGTGCTAGACTTGTTGTGTGAAGCTTATACCTTAGCACCTGTGCTAGGCTAAGCCTTCATCCTGCAAAAGTGAGTGGAACACGTACACTTAACATACAAGTCACGTGTTTGTCCTACTAACCTGAAGAAACACTCATCTATTTACTTATTAATCTGTGTTTGTAGCGCCGGGTTGAGAGATCCTATGGGAACAGCTCTGCAGGCAAATGGGCCTGACTCTGCAACTGACACTGGATCCCTGACGCACACCCATACACACTTATTGAGCAGCTGTTTGGGGGAGCCCGGCAAGAGAGGAATTTAAATTTTTATCTCCTCCGCGTTGCTGAAGCAGCATAGCTGCCCTGTGAAACATTATATTCACCGAGGCAGCCATAAGGGCCACCGCCATCCAGCACATGGCTTGGCGATACGGGCTAGCATATAGATAAGTATTAAAGATAGTAAAGAGAAGGTCAGGATGATTAACTGCCTGCTTTGTGCAAACTGAGACCAATTCTAGTTTAGTGTTGCTTAGCCTTCAACAGAACAATAACGTGAGGATAACTTTGCTATGTGTCACAGCACTTCAGTGTGGCCAGGAGGTCCCTCGAGCCTCCGTCTTCAAACCGACGTGTCATCAGATCACCTTTGCTTTCAGACAACAGCGATAGCATTTATCGGTCTCACCCACCTGTGTCATCTCATCTGTCTGTATCATTGTCAAGTGAGGCTGCTGTCAACTGTTAACCGCAGGCCATTTGTGTACTACTGGAGCTCACTGTAGGACAAGCTGCACATTCATCAAGATTCAAATGGCACAAAGGAAATCAAACTGAGTTGTTTATCTTGCTCTGTATCATGGAGCCGGCTTGTAAATGGGTTTATCTACAGATCCCTCTGTTCATTTGACCATTTAGAAAATCATTTAATGACCTATCGAGTCTATGTTGTGTTTTTGGTTATATAGATGAATGTTTGTTGGTTATCTGTCACAATGTGCCTTTACTGGCCAGGTCTCTGCTGAGAGAGGGTCTTAATGTTATGGTTATTTAACCAGGTAGTCCCACTGAGATTATATCCTCACACAGCTCGCCAGTCTTCTTTCTTGGCCGAGTTCAGCATCTGAAATGCACAGGGAAGGGTTGCTCCACCCTACACCCTCCTCAGGAAACTGCCTCAGGTGTTGTGTGTGCTGCTGTGTGCATCAATATGTTCCTTGAAGTGCTGAGGACTTGCACAATTAAGCCTGACAGTGCAAACTTCCACTCACACACCCTAACAGAGACTGCTCGCCAGGATAGGAAATCTTTTTCATCTTCCAGACACGGTGTCCGGTGGATCCAAAAAATTCACAGGCAATTTTTTATAAATGAATTAGCCGAAGAGATAGGAATGAGCTTGAAAAGACGGATCGTTTCCTGGTAGAACAGACAAATACGCAGCCATATTTTGTAGCATTAGGTTGGTTGGTGTGAATTTCCCACCCCTTCCCTGCCACTGTTGGGCAGTCGCCTGTGTGTTCCGCATTTCAAACATGACCCTGAGCAGCCAGGGAATGAGTACAGGTGGGAGGGCTGCACGCATTTCTCTTTCCTACTACACAATACCTCCCTTCTTCAAATCCCACAGTGCTTGTAGCTGAGGTTCCTATTTGCTGCTGTGTGTGTTTAAGACAGGGTAGCCTTGCACACTTGGCTGCATTCATCTTAAGTGTTAATGAAAAATATAGACAAGTTAATTTACAGTTTGATAAGGATACCCACAAAGTTATGGACTGCTTGGGTGGCGGAGGAGAGAACCCACAAGTCAAAGACAGTAAAGAGCTACCTAGAAGTACCTCTGTCCTACTTTCATGTGGACTGTCCTGGGCTCCCAGCAAACAAAAGAGCCCATAAATACAAGACCTGAATAATTCAAACCAATGTGTAATGTAACCCTGCCGTTGTAGTGATGTTGGAAATGACGGCAAACAGCCCCAGCCCTAGTTTCTAAAACGAGTGCCAACACTGAAAGGACCCAAAGAGCAGCCAACTCAGGAGTCACCAATTTCCAGCAGGGTTCCGAAGAAAGGCTTCCTGTTGCCTTGACTCACTTCATCAAGTTGGCTAGTGAACCCCGTCAGGTTTTTTAGCAAGTTAGACAATGCACTGGGTACGCAACAGGGTTGATAAACTAAACTGCTTTGACTAAGTGCCTGGTTTACATCACCCATGCACCTTAGCCGAAGAGTTATTTGGACTGCGACGAACAGCTCTTGGATGAAGCAGTCTAATAATTACGAATAGATTTGAATTGCATGGCAGAAACAGATTTAAACTGATCAACCGATAAACTTTACAACAGGCATAGTTGTAAAGAGCTGGATAGAGCTAGCGTTATGCTCAGCAACCCATTCCCCTCGCCGACATGCACGCCGCTGGCACATAGCTGCAGCTCAGTGTGCTGCTGATGGTGGCTTGTACGAAGTATTGATTCCTAGCCGGCTATTGTGGCTTTATCTATTCTTTGGAACAAAATTACAACGAACATTGCACATAACAGTTAGTTGCATAAACATATTTGAAATGGTCAAACGCAGCGGGCACATGTACCTGTTAAACACAGCCCAGTAACTTCATTCACACAAGTAGCAGACAGGATAATTACGGTTATATAAAATTGGTCTGCATATGTTTGAATGCCCAATCCATGGAACTACTCTTTTTCAGTAAATAGACCGGACCCTGGCATCTGGCTAGCAAGTGGCTACTTCTAGCTTGGCTAAACCCAGCTAACATCAGCCGCTAACATTAGCTGGTAGACTGTCCCTTGTCTGCTTACCTTGAGCGGCCTTGCAGATACTGTTTTCATCGTCCCATATAGTTCCCCGCTAGGTGAGAACTTGTGAATAGCTTCTACGTTTGCGAGGCCAGCAGTTCCTAACTTTTTAGCCTCTTCATAGGTAGCATTTCACGTAAAATCCCAAACCGGACCACCAACGACAAAGTAATTTCTTTAGCCACTTACAACAACAACAATGTCAACCAAAGCGTTGGTGGGTCCGCCCCACTGAAGAGCCAGCCAATCACAGAGAAGCATCAGCTTCATTGACGCTTAGATGCGCCAATGACCATCGTTAAGGATTTTGACTGATGCTCCGCAGTAGTGTAAACACCAAATGAGAGTGGGAGAGTACAAAACATTCGTTTGCCAATTGGCTGTGGGAAAATAAAGGGCCAGTGGTTTTGTCCAAGTAGCCTATGGGTGTAGTATCGAGTCCAGAGTGACAGGTGCTTTTAAGTTGACAAAATGCATGGGGCGGGACCATTCCCTGGGTGAGGTCATCTAGAATGATGTAAACGTTCACGTCATTTGCACTGCTAAATAAAACACACCATGACACACAAACCATTTTAAAAAGTTTAATTGTCCCCAAGTGATATAAACAAAACAACCAGTAGCATAAAATGCAAATAACACAAGCAAATTGAGAGTTTACACAAAATGTTGGGAGAATCATAAGTCATACAAATGTACTACTTGAGTTGGTATTAAAAGAAAAAAAAGTTTCACGAATAAATCTGAATGAATCTCTTTTGTGTTGTAATGTAAAAAAACAACTACAAATGCTGTGTCTGAATTTTCCATGTCTGAATTTTCCATGTCTGAATTTTCATCTTCAATCCACATTTCACACAACTAGACGCCACACAGCTGTTACTTAAAAATACAGCACAAAAACGCTGAAAATAGCCTCTTATGAGAAGATGGGATGTGATTACAAACTGTCTGTGAAAGTGACAGACAATCTCTGACCAATGAAAAAGTGAGAAATGACAAGATCAACGCCGCCTCCTGTCTGGACTTCTGCTGCGTCTCCGTCCACCACCCCTGTGAAAGACAAAACAAATAAAGTTCAGCTATTGAAAAAAAATGCTGTAAATTAGACAATACTAATAAAACAGCAACTGAACCTGTAATATACGTCGCATTTACAGGACTTAGCAGACACTAATGCAGACACACACACACCTCCTCTTGTTCTTGGGCGGCCCTCTGACGAATCCCCAGTCGACGCCGATAGGCTGGCCCATCAGGTCCTGACCGTTCAGCCCCTCCATGGCTGCCTGGGCCTCTTTGTAGGTCTCATACTCCACCAGCGTGTAACCCTGGGGATAGTTAATGGGATATCACTTATGGTGCATTAATGTCATCAATGCTTCAGGATTTTAGAGTAATTTCATAAACAGAGAAACCAGGGTTATTGACCACTGCACAGTCTTATAATACTCATTCTAACTGGTGTAAGGGTCATGAAACTGAACTGAACTGCTAGAACAAAAACTGAACCAACACAATACACTTTCTTACATCTGTGCGGCATTAACAGGGTGATCAATAAGAGGCGTCTGATGGTTAGTGTATCATGTTTGTCTTCATAAAGTCTGTGATGAAAATTATTTGATAGGACATTCTCCATCTCCATTCTGCCTGATTGAAACTTTGGTTTTCCCCAGTCACACAGAAGATGCTTTGTCCTTAGTTCTTTATCAACACAATGCTGCCACCTTGTGGCTCAGAGGAAAGTGGTCCAATATAACTGAGCAGCAAAATAGATGGGTGGATTATTCAGGGTCAATAAACATTGTGGATATGTGCACAGCCAGAGGGGAAAAGTTGAGTACAGTCCAGACACTCAGACATAGTTAGATCTTTAGAGCCTATAAACACATTTATATTTTTCTTGGCACTTAGGTGTCTGCTCTAATTTAGACTCAGGCTGAAAACACGACAGTCACTACTAAATATTATTACAACATTACTAGGTGTCTTAAATGACAAATTACTCATAATTTACAGCCAAGTATACTTGTGTTAACAGTCCAAAGGCCCCTTTCACACACACACTCAAAATGCCTGCATTAAATATCCCAACCAAAGTACGGGGTCTAGCTTGTACACACAACAGGTGACAGACGAGGTATGTCATTCATGCCGGCTATGCCGTTTTGTCGTGGCGGTACATTTTCACATCCCATCAGAGTCCTCCTGACCTGCACGCTTTATCAGCACAAGCATTGCACACAGGTTGAAATCTAAGCTGACTATCGATTGGATTTTTTGAAAAATACAGATATTTTTGAGCAGCTGATATCTGTTACTGTAAAAAAAGCACACTCGAAATCTGATAGCGTAAGCGGGTCTGGGGCTGTGTCAACGAGGGGGACAAAAACAGTGTCAGGGAGTGAACACCCCTTCGTGAAACCAGCTCAAACTCAGTTAAATGTTAACGGCGCATGGTTATTTGTCTAACCTTGAGATAGCCTGTTCTGCGGTCGAGGTTAAGATGCAAGTTCTTGATCTCTCCAAACTCTGCAAACTTGTCGTGGATGTCCTCCTCCGTGGCTTCCTCGTGGACCCCGGTCACAAACAGGATCCAGCCCTCCACAGCTGCAAGACAAGAATATAGCATGGGGATGTCAAATAACATACAACCAGTAGCCACGTAATCTGATTCGCACAAGATCAATTACACGCGTGCTGATTATTCAAGCACAGCTACCTTCGTTGGTTGCTATGACAACTCTTGTGGTAACCAGGGAGGGAATTACAGATCTGCTTTCACCTCTTTTATTCCTACGTTATGTACACTGCTATGATGAAAACTTTTCAGACAGTGCATGTGTGTCGGTATCCACTGGAGAGAAAAAAGATAACACCCAGGAGAGCATTCTTCACTGTGATTCTGGATGTTTAGGTGTTGGAACGGTACTCGTCTGTGCCTCATTCCAAGCCATATTCCTTGTTGTATCTATGATCAGTAAAACAGGCCCTACTGGCTACTATACATCCATATTATAACAAAATGACTCACATATGATCACATGTGTATGACAATTCATCTTTCTAGTCTGGGTGCATAGAAAACTTGTCAGTCTGGGAGCGTTCCAGGAGTATTTAGTCCAAACAAAAGAGACCCTACCTAACAAAGATGTAGCCACTGGCTCACTGACTCCAGTGTCCCTTTATAGCCTCTTTCAGACATACACTTCCGATATTTTCCAGAGAATCAGGTCCACAATTTAACCGGAGTTGCCCTTCCACACATATAGCACACCACCGGAGAATGTCCGTTTCGGATGCGTTCACAACAGAAAATACTCTGGTTAGTTTAGGCAAGGGGCGGGGCCTGGGTAGAGCGTGCGGGAGACAGGACATGACGCAAAAAGTACACTGCGGAAATCGCAGTGTTTTGTTTACAGCTCGAAGACGGCGGAGTGACCGACTCACTCTCAGTGGCCGTTGATGTCAATACTAAATGTGGTTAGACGTATCCGCAGTATCGACGAAAGGGTGGAAAGCGATATACGGGCGAGCAGATCTAGTTGCCTTCTTCCTCACCCGTGGATGTTTGTATCATCCCTGTTTCGTGCCAGTCACATGACAAATACATCATCGACGCGCCCACTCGTTCATAGAGAATACTCCGGAGAATCTTCTGCTCCATTCACACTTGGGCTCACTCGGCGATAAAACAGATTTTACACTAGGGTGCTGGGTGGGTAAAGTCCGTTTGACTTCCAGACCAACTGATTCAGACATTTGCGTTCACACATACAACCCCTCCGAGTAATGTCTAGATAAGTTCAGGGTTGCACTGCATGTGTGAAAGCAGCTTAAGAGTGGTGTTCTGGTTTGATATAGTTGTAGTGATTTGAGTTGTGTGTATGAGAAGCTCAGTTTTCTGGCTGCATAACACAGACAAAAAAGTTTTGCAGTTTGCCAAATAAGCATAACAAGCAAAAACTGCCCCACTCCCACCAACTGTAAATGTCATGTAAACAACTGGCATTTCCTAAAATCCAGCTCTGTCAACTGCAAAATCCACATCGTTTTAATGGGGAAATTTACAGCTATGTGTTATGTTTTACGAATCATTAGAATTCACTACAACCAGTGAAGTGGTTGTTCATGTGCTTGTGAAATAACCAACACACTGATGGAGAACTTAATGGCAGTGAAAATAAAACCATTATTTGGTCAAGACAGACCGATTTCATACATGAATTGGAAAAATTCTGAGATAAATTAAATTACATCAACAACCATCTTTAGCATGTGGACAACACTTACATCTCTGAGGGCCCGGCTCATCCCCATCCTGTTCCACAGTATCATAGTCTTCTTTGATTCTGGACCTGGCTCCTTCCTCTGGAAACAATACAGGAAAATATAACCACTTAACAAAAGCTACAGACTATAACAGATCATTGACCACAATTTCATGGTGGATTTATATATTAAACAGACATCAAAACAAAGAGAACTCACCTGAGCCAAAGCCCCTTCCTTTCCTCTTCTTTGCTTTCTCCTTCAACTTGTGGATGCTTTCTGGTAATGGAAATCATAAGACTTTGTTAAGTTACATGCAGGATGGGAAATTAACCCCAGCCCCCAGTGAAATGCTGATACATTTTGGTGGTAACTGGTAGTTTTCCCTACTCTACCAGACAATATGGCAGGTAAACAACCATTGCCATTTTTATTTATTAGAAATGTGTCTGGTAAAGTGGCTGTTCAATTTTTCAAATCCCATGTTGTAAGGACAACTACTAGCGGATAGCAACAACACGCTAACATAAATAAGTGTGAGCCAACGTATCTTAACGTTAAGAAAATTACGTTAGCTTAGCCGGTAAGCTAGTCACCTCGTTATCTTATCGAGCGAGATCATTTAGACGTCTTTTGACTGTTGAGCAGATTATCTTTTCATAGGTATGAGCCCAAACATACGTCCAATAACCACGAGCTAGCTAGCATTAGCTCGCTAAGTGTTTGAATAGGGAGGCGCGTTAGCTTAACGTTAGCTAGCATTTTCTCAGGCCTTCTACCACGCAGTCTAGGCTTTGCGGCTTTCTGTCCTCGGGTACACTGCCGAGGACCCCGGATTTACACAATATACGAATGCCTGGATTGTTAAACATCTACCGCAACTGGTCAAACAAAAAGTTTACCATCACCATCCTCATCCATAGGAAAGTCCTCGCCTCCCGCTTCATGAAGGTCCAACACGTCCGCCATGATGTCTGTGTGTATGAGACTCTCCGACGCAATGTGCGCACGCAACAAGAGCGTACGGCTTGGGGAATGTTGCCAGGTGGCGTAAAAGTAAGTAATAGCGAATAAATTGTAAGACTGGATGGATTTATAGTTTTAAAGATTTTGAGTTTGTTAATTGTGGAAACCGCTGGGTAGAAGAAGGCTCAATGGGAGAGAAAGAACAATTATCTCAACCCATTGTATGTGAATCCGTAATTTAAGATTAGTTATTAGGTTCCTTCTGTCCAGAAGCACAGGATTTTCGTATTGAAATAGGCTCAATAAAAAGTTGGTCTCTAACTCCCGATTTAGGGATCCGTAAATGGGATGAGATAATTGTTCTTTCTCTCCCACTGGGCCTTCTTCTACCCAGCGGTCTCCATAATTGCAGAACCTTATCACAATTAACAAACTCATAATCTTTAAAACTATAAATCAATCCAAGCCATAGTTAAAATCTTACAATTTATTCACTATTACTTACCTTACGCCACCTGGCAACATTTACACAGTCACACTGATCTATCATATCATATATGTGTGGTGGATCAGTTTCTCATAAGTTATTTCTAGGCATATTATTTTGTTGATCAAGAACAGGCCTCAATCTATGTGTGAATTGCATTGTCCCATATTCACATGAAACATGGGACATTCCTTGTGAGTGTAAACTGCTAAACAGGTTTTTGAACAGTGTCATCACATTTGCAGCAATAGGCTACAGTATGTTATGAAGTGTGTTATGATCACAAGTTGTCCTGGTTCCCTTAGATAGGAGCTCAATAAGATTTTTTCTAAGGGTGAATGGGCAGTCCCGCTCCTGTCAGGCTGAGGGCTGACATCATGATGTGCAGCATGATGAAATAATGTTTGGCATAGTGTGATACTTTTAGCAACACGCCAAGATTCTAACATAATGCCATTATGTGTTGCACAATGTCATCATTGTACCACAGTGTTAGCACTGAAAGATGATGTTAGCATGCGTAACATGGCACTTGAATTAGGCCCTTTTCAAATGGGGCTCTGAAAGATGGGGTGTATTCAACTGTTGTGGTCACATGGCGCTGTTGAGCAGAGGGCACACGGTTTGAGCCAGGCTGAGGGCGAGTGCTGAATGTGAAGTGGGCAGTGACCATTCCTCTACAATGCAGGCAAATAATGAATCAATTATCAAATTATCATTTTTTTTAAGCTAGCAGCTGTTTGGGAAACAGGAAGCACTAGTTTTGGGTTCTGTTGCTATGAGACTTTTGGACTGGAAGCCATGGATTGTCCATAGCAAATACCGTGTTTGAACACAAGGAGGCTCATAAGTGCACTTGGGCTAAAGAGTCAAGCAGTAGACAAACATTAATTATCACACACACACACACACACACACACACACACACACACACATTATCAGTCAATGCATTCATTAATAACTGTTACCACATTTGTCCATCATGGCACAGTACATTTTTTCACAAACAGATAATATGTCCTCCTCAACCACTGTGTGTAAAATAACCTTACCAAACCAAACCTTTTACCAATACCATCCCCTTACAAATATTGACTGCTCTTTATTTATAGGCCTATGGCAAATGTGGAAAATTCATAAGCAGGCCACAACAGGAATAGCATTACAAAGACTGTGCCAATAAAATAATGATAAATGCATTCTGACTTCATGGTGTCTTGGTTTTGGTATCTACTCCAAATGCTGAATTACCGCAAGTAATGACATATTTTTTGGGCACCTGACTTTTTATGATGTGAGGCCATCTTAGCTTAACTTTAGCTTAACCTTAGCTAGCCGGCAAAACTAAAGAGTGGGCATGATGTTGACATGGCATGCTTAGCAGACCAAACCATTATTACTAATGAATCTGACTTATTGACCTCTCAGCCTGTAATTGAAACTTAGAAACGATCCTGGCTCTACATGTATCACAAATGAGATCTAAATGAACGGGACATTAGAGGGCCCACTACCCTGGCCCGAGACAACATACCCGGATGTCCCCCTGGTTTCTGCCTGAGGCCACATGTTCTGGACACTCGGGCAGAGAGAGGGGCTGAGCTGTCAACCGATCTCCATTTGGTTTCTGAGATCAGATGTCATGGCAGGCTGCCAAACAGACCTGGTTAACCCAAAGGTGTACTGAGGATGTGCTGGGAACATCTGGTGGCACACTCTGTTTGGATTGATTTCAAATCTCATCTCCAAACAAGCTTCTCCTGTTTCCCAGAAGAGGTTGGGGGGTGTGGAGTCGGATTTGACCCAATTGAAAACCTCTGACGTGGAAGTGGCTGCTAGTAGCTGTGGCCGAAAGATGGTCAGTGCCTGATCTGGTGGCACCCCAAGAAAATGTGCTCTCAGTAGGGGCAGAGAAACACTGACCTCAAATTATCACAAGGTGGAAGAAGAGTGCCTTTGAAGAACTCCTAAACTGACAGACAGGAGGCAGTGCTGGAGGCCCTGGAGGATCTGAACCCATCTCCTTAGCAGAGGTCACCAAGGTAGAAAACTCTGCCATGGCAAGGCACCAAGTGTGGATAAGAATGAAATGAAATGCTGAAGGCCCCCATTGGTGTGTCGTGATGGACAAGTGTCTTCAGTTTCTCATAGATTTTGGGAAAAGTGCCTTTGGGCTGTCAGAAGGGGGTGGTGGTCCTCATCCTTAGAAAAGGATCCCACTCCTCAGGGAAAGCCTATGCCAAAGTTCAGGAAAGGAGCCTCAGATTCAGGAGGAACAATATGGATGTCATCCTGGTTGTGGAACGGATCATTTAGGGTCAATAGGAGTTTGCTATTCCTGTGTGCATGTGTGTGGATTCAGATTCAGAAAATGCCTATGACCTTGTTCCCTAAGGTATCCTGTGGGAGGTACTGGGGGAGTATTGGGGTACTGGGGCAGCTGCTGCGACCCATTCAGCCCCTATATACTCACAGTGAGAGCTGTGTTTAAGCTGGGTATCAGATATCCACAAGGATGCACCTTGTCCCCTCTCCTGGTTGGTGATATTTATGGATATCAAGGCACAGCTGAGATCTGGGGAGTGTCTAGTTTGAAGACATTAGGATGCTTTCTCTGATGTTTACAGATGGTGTGGTCCTTTTGGTAACCTGGATAAGTGGCTAGAAGATGACATGGATGGATTAAATAAAAGAGTGTATCAATAGTCAAAAAGAGACAATGGTTAGATTAATCTCAGTTGATAGGCTTTCATTTCATTTCATTTTACTCAGACGTCGACACATGCGAGGTATGTCACCAGTGTGTATTTCAACTTATGGAGGGATTCTGAACTGCTTGACTCATCTAGAATAGTCTGAGTATGTTTTTCTTGCTTATCAGGTTGCTATTAGCTGTACTTAGACTGCTGCAGTACTAGTGCTTTAATCAATAGTCTATTGTTACCTGCTAGTTGGTCAGTTTCTGTTTGTGTCATAGCCCCGATTGAAGGTAGTTTCACCCAAGCTAGACCAATTGCCTTGTTAAGTGTCTGGGAGGGGCCTGCACTCCTGGCAATCAGTAGGAGCAGTCTCTACTGCTGCTCTGAAAGTGTCAGGCAAACAAAGGCTAGGCGAACAAAGGCAACAGTCGACTTTTTCAAGTCCGACTTCTTCAAAGAACAGCCTTCAAAGATTGGGTGCAGCTTCTTTTCATATTACTTAAACTGTAATCATTGTACTGTGAGCTATCATGTGTTTTCTTCCTATTCCTGTCTACTCCTCTTTCCGGTGGTCGCACAGACGCTGGGTCACACCCAGGCGCCGTGACCCCACTAATCTCATCTATCCTACTCTCTCAACTCACGTTGAGCAAGTGGTGGCAGGGGGGCTTTGGAACTGCCAATCGGCTGTGGTGAAAGCTGAGTTCATCTCAGGCTACGCATCCATGCTCTCCCTCAACTTTCTTGCACTAACTTGGATCACCCCAGAAAACACTGCCACACGCGAGGCGAGGCGGTGGTACTGGCCTGCTAATTTCCCGCAAATGGAAATACTCTCTTTTTTCCATTTCACAATTCTCCCCTTCCTCCTTTGAATTTCATGCTGTCACTGTTTCTCATCCAGTCAAGCTCACCATTGCGGTTGTTTATCGTCCACCAGGCCCCTCTGGTGAGTTCCTGGAGGAGCTTGACACACTAGTCTCCCACCTCCCTGACGATGGCTCTGGACTCATCCTTCTCGGAGACTTCAACATCCAGACTAAGAAGCTTGACCCTCTTCTTTCGTTCCTCACCTCCTTCGACCTATCCCTCTCCCCATCTCCTCCTACCCACAAGGCCGGCAACCAACTGGACCTGATCTTCACCAGACACTGCTCTACTGCCAACCTCTCCATTACCCCTCTCCATCTCTCTGACCACTACTTTATGTCCTACTCTCTCTCTCTCTCCTCTTCCCCCGCTCATCCTCTTCCTACCCACATGGTTTCTTCCCGTCGCAATCTCCGCTCGCTCTCCCCCACTGATCTTTCCTCTTACGTTCTCTCTGCTCTCCCTGCCCCTGAATCATTCTCTCTCCTATCCCCTGATTCTGCCACTGAT
>CABFOQ010038364.1:19282-30129 GCA_900660455.1 Gephyroberyx darwinii
CCTCCATGGGAAGTACATTTATATATTTTTAAAAAAGAGATTTCAGCTGAAACCAGTGAACCAGTGTTATCAAGTCAGAAAATTGCTGTTAGGAAATATGACTCAGACTCAGAATACATTTAAGATCAAGTACATTTTATTGCTAGGTAAAAAAAAATATATATATATATAAAGTCTGCCTCTTAAAAAGAACATTTAGAGTAAAAAAAACAATTATTTTTTAATAATATAATTTTTTATTATTATTTAGAAATGTTTTTAGCATGGTGGGTATAAATGGTACCACATATCTTACTGTGGTAGAATACATATAGGGTAAAACACTGCAGCCAACTATATCTGTTCTCAGCTGGAATCTTTGATCTAAAGGTTATCGTGCTTTGGCTGCTCAGGCTGTGCACTCTGGGGCTTTTTTGAGCAGCGAGTACAGCCTGGCTGGTTGTCTGACCCACAGTCTGATGTCACAGATCTGTGAGAGCAGAGAGGCTTGATAAAGCTTTGATAAACAACACTGTCAACCATTTCACAGCAGCCTCTCTCTGGCTCACTCTCTGACAGCAAGGTCAGCAGTTGTATTATGAGAGCAGATGTGCGTACACCCTGTCCAGCCCCAGAGAACAACAAGAGGGACATTGATTTTCTTGTAATAACATCACTCTGTGTACTGCGGGGAGTAAATTAATGTCTTATGTGCAATAACATGACTGGTGCTGATTGTTCATTAAGGGGAAATCACAAAACTGCAGGAAGAGGTGGTATGGATAGTGGCAAGAGAGTAGGGATTCACAGACAGTATGTAACTGGCTAGCACATTGATAGACCTCTCTATTAGCTGAGGCTCTGTCTCAACTGTTATCGGACTTAGCACTAAGTGGACCCTGGGGGCAGACACCTCACAATCATTTTCATACATCCTCTCTGAAATCAATGAGGGATAGTGAAAAATGGCCCGAGTTGTACAGTGGATGGATCTGCAAATTGGGGTAATGATGCTTGCTGTAGCGCAGGAGGTCACACACCTTCCACCCAGAGTCTGGGGCCTAGACTGTTTAGGAGTGACATTCAGTGAATATGCTGCTCTCTCGAGTCAAGTTGCCACAGGTCTCATTTTGCAGCTATAGTAGATTCTTATCGTATATATTGTACATTCATAAAGTGTATGACAAAAAATGCATTCTCAATTAAAAGAGAAGCCATCATTGGACCTTTTATAATCCAATCGGGTATACATGCACATGTTTTTGTTTGTCTTTTATTTTGAGGAAAGCTATTTTAAAATGACCGTTTGTTTCACCTGCATGTTTGTCATTTGGTGTCAGTCTCTCCTGGTTTATAATCAATCTATTTTATTAATGAGGGGTTCTTTGATCACTTCACTTGTACAATGCATGCAAATAAATAACTATGGATGTGTGTCAATGAAATGGAGGTCATGTGGAGAACATGCCGCCGCTTTGTCATTACAATCAGTGAAGTAGCATACACTACCACCTTTAGTGTGATTATTGTAGGGGGTGTGATAAGTATCCCTCGCTGTTGATGACTGACTAGAGCCAAGAGTAGCAGTAAGTGCAGACTGTGCCAAATAGTACAGTTCTCACCTTGAATTGCAGTGGGTTTTACTAAGAGATTGCATTTAGCACTGAGTGCAATTCTTCTACTGCTTAATTAATCCCTTCTGGGACATAATAAAACACCCTACAAGATAAGAGCCATTAAAACAGGATGTTTTTTAGATCCTCTGCCGTTTTACATCATTAATTATACAAGGTTAGTCTTCCCTGTGTCGTCCACAGGGTGATGTGGAGCTACAATGCCTGGGGAGACGAGCCCCCATTCTCCCGCGGAGAGGGCACAAGAACAATGTCAAACACAGCGTCTTGGGAATACAGAATTGTGCGAGGACATTTATCCTCGTCCTTCGTACAGCAATGTTGAATTTGCCTCTTGCAGCCATACAATGGGAGTAATTTTCCACAAAATCTGGTTCAATTGAGACAATATACAGTGGATTAGTGGAGCAGGATGTGAAATAAGCCTCGCACAATGGTTTTCCATCCAGCATTGTATGAGTTATTGCAGCACACAAATCAATCCGTTTTATTATTTTTGACACATCATCATTTCTATGACCCTTTCTTTCACCTCTCAATGATCAGCACTATGTGAGGGCAGAGGGGAGAGCTCTGGTGTCAGTGACCTTTTCACCCCGGGGTATGTCGAGTGCCTTCTAAAAGCCAGGCCAGTCATGTGACCAGTGGAGACACAAGCAGCCGGAGTGGAATAGCTCAAGCTTAATGACTCAACCTTAATTCCCTTCTCTCCAGACGGCCATGTGGGTCTGGGAGAATAGCCTGGGTCTCAGCAATAAAACTACTACAGACGGATACAAGTAAGCCTGTAATAGCCCATAGTAAGTGTGAGACAATTCCAGTGTAGCATGGCCAAAAGTTGCTGGTATCACTCTACAAGTTTTATTGTATAGTTACAAAACAAATGGAAGTGATTTGATGTGTATGAGCAGACAGTATTTTTGACATTAATTCACATAACCAAACATAAGGCCCAATTACCTCTGCTTTGGCAAACATTCACTCAACAGGAAGTCTACCAGGAACTGTTCATTCTGTTAAAAGACATCAGGGTTGGTTCACAATTCACTTTTAATTCACTCAACTCAAAATGTAAGCTAAAACTGCATTTTTCATAATGACAGAGCCTTCATTCTCAATATATTTTTGTCAAATGGATAAAATAAACTTTTATGGTAAAATATATTCTGAATAAAATCGACATCTGAATTAATTGAAAGTGAGTTAACGCCAACCCTGCAGGATATCAAAACATCGTTGTATTCTAACAATTAAATACTCAAATCGACAAACACTTATTACCACAAGGAGGGAAATAAGATGTTTATTTTACTTTGAGTTTTCTCTTTACACCCCAATAAAGATCAGCAGAGTCCTGTGGGTGGTATCCATCCCCAAGTATGACACATCACCAGTCTTGTTAACCAATAGTGTTTCCAGAGGGTTCACCCAATAACAATTAGGAATCAATGTAGTGATAAAAAAACAAAATCAACAGCAAATTAGACTCATAAATGGTAACAATAAAACAAAAAACATGTGTGTAACAGATGTGCTTGCTCCTATCACCATGTGGGCCCATAAACATTTTCCAAGTAGAACGAAGCTTTGACTGGACAAGAGTCTGGAAGTTCATGCTTAATCATTTTACTGTTGTTAGTCAGGGGTGAGAAAATGGCTCTTAAGAGCTTTTATACGCTTTACAGCAGTGTGATTTTACAAAAACCTCACTCAGGAAATTAATTGTGGGTTAGAAACAGTAAAATGGAGAGTCCTATTCTTTGTACAACACACACAGATTACAAGTTATAAGCCACATCTCAGGAGCCTAAGAGCAGAGGCCTGGGAGACTCCCAGTCAAGGGACTATAACTGTATTGTGCCTGGGCTTTCATCCAACTGGGCTCTCATTTCCACAATCACTTAGCATTTTGATTTACAACAAAAGACATACATGGAATGAAGAAAGTAGAAAAAAACATTGGAAACGGAACATACGTTTCAGAAAGGCATAGTATTATAAAAAAAATGAACAAAGACAAAAAAAATCGGAATATATAATTTCTATGACTTAGGACAGAACATCTTCCTATTTATATATACTGTACCTTCTAAAACGTACCAGCAAGACATTTCTCTGAAAAATGTTTTTTGGTCCTGTGTGAAAGTAGATTGTATGGATGGTCTGCATAGCTAAAATTAGCTAGTGCTCCAGCCTTCGACATCATGTCCTTCTCTTCCAGCCCATTCCCCACATAATAAACTCTTCCATTCACAGTTTATGAGTATGAACTCATTATTAGTGTTGGTTGTTTGCTACTGTAAAGGTTCCCTCGCTCTAGGAGAAGGGACTCTAAACAGACTCTCTTCCAGACCTTGTGTATATCGCTATTCGTCTCAAACAACAGAGACCGAACCTTTTTGGTTCTGTTAACCAGGCTGGACATTTAACACTCAGAACAACATATATAGTGACTGCTATGTCGTTAAATAAAACATGAGAAAATATATAGATTAAGATTTTCTTTTTCTTTTTCTTTTCTTTTTCTAAAAAGGCTAGTGTTGTGTTTCTTCTTTCCTCTAGAGATGCGGTGCTGCGACAAAGCTAATCCATGTGGACTTCATGATGATTAAGTTGTCAATTACGTCCAACTGTGATCTGGCTTGGAGCTAAAAAAGCCTTGTCTAACATTTATCCCCAATAGTAGTTTCATATATATACAAATAAAATATGCATTGAATACACCCCACCGGCACGAAGGAGAGGAC
Organism: Gephyroberyx darwinii; assembly: GCA_900660455.1. Lineage (NCBI taxonomy): Eukaryota > Metazoa > Chordata > Actinopteri > Trachichthyiformes > Trachichthyidae > Gephyroberyx > Gephyroberyx darwinii. Next base: position 23,643 of record CABFOQ010038364.1, read on the forward strand.
ACCTAGTTCATCTCTTAGGGGCCGTCCCTCATCCCCCCCCCCAGCCCTCGTGTCCAGTAACCTTGGAAGAACCTTGTAGTCTTGTCAGCCACCGATTAACAGGCCCCAATGAGCAAATTGATATCAGTGCAGATCTACATGATACAAAAATAATTAAGAAAGAAGGTAGGCTTAAGGGCAAGTGGTTATAAATGGCAGAGTGTGAGACTGGTTTTGGCAAATAAGCGTTCTACTGAGCATGTGCGGCGGCCCTGGAACAGAAGGTTGATGTCATCGGGTTTGTCTCGTAATCATGCAGCTGAAGACACTGAGACGCCACGTAACACGTGTGTGAGTGTGTGTGGGTGTGTGTGTAAGCATGTGCATCAGGTCCCTCACACACACTCTTCTGCCGACATCAGGAGCGGGTTGATGTACTCAAACCCTTCAAACTCAGACTGGTCGATCTTCTTGACCACGTCGCTGAAACGAGCAAGAAGATGTTGGTTAAAAAAGGATACATTCATTGACAATTATACAAATCAATGCAAGACAAAACAGAGAGCCAATTCATTGGAAACTCACTCGTCATCAGGCGTGAGCTGGATGGGCTCGTTGGTGAACTGGGCGTCAAAGTTGTCCAGTCCGAACTCTCCTGAGATGTTGGGCTTGAATGGAGGGACCACCTGCTTCTGCTCCATCTGAAACGGCATCACAGGTAGGAACACAACACTTTTTGTTATTGGCATTAACAGCACATAGTTTGTATAATACATCATATGTATAATATGTATAATAACAGTCCAATTGTGGTAAACGCCTTGTTTAACATATACCGTTGTGAGAAAAAGTTTGTGAACTCTTTTGAATTCCTGCATAAATGGCTGCTAAATTTTGGTCTGATCTTCATCTTAGCAACAATGAACTAACAAAGTCATAACAATCGATAAACAATTTAACAATTTGATTTGATTTAACGAATGACACACACAAAAATGCACTTGTCCATGTTTGTATTGAACATGGACACAAGGATACAAAAGCATTTCCAAAGACTTGGGCCTCCATCAGTCTACAGTCAGTCAGATTGTCTACATGTGGAGAAATTTCAGTGCCACTGCTACTCTCCCTAGGAGTGGGCGTCCAGCAAATATCACCGCATAATGGTCAAGGAGGTGACAAGGAACCCAAAGGTAACAGCTGAGGATCTGCAGACATCTCTTGAGCTTTCTAACATCTTGTGTACACGAGTCCACAATAAGAAAAACACTAAACAAGAGTGATGTTCATGGGAGGATACCAAGGAGGAAGGCATTGCTCTCTACAAAAAACATTGAGACTGCCTGTCTCAAGTTTGCCAAAAAAACACCTGGATGATTGAAGGGCACAACACTGTAGGAGAAAAAACACTGCAAACAAACAGCAAAATATCATCCCAACCATGATGCATGGTGGAGGGAGCATTATGGTATGCTGCCTCAGGGCCTGGATAGCTTCAATCATTGAGGAGAAGATCAGGGTTACGGTCTGTCATCTGAAGCTCAACAGAGGTTGGGTCATGTAGCGTGACAATGACCCCAAACACAAAAGCAAATCTACAACAGAATGGGTTAAACAGAAAGAAACGTGCATTTTGGACTGGCCAAGTCAGAGTCCTGACTTAACCCTACTGAAATGTTTTGGAATGACCTGAAGCAAGCTGTTCATGCAAGACCTCCCAAATATATCAATGAAGCAAAACAGTTCTGTAAGGAGGAACGGTCCAAAATACCTCCAAACCATTGGGCAGGTCTGATCAGCAACTACAGGAAACATTTAATTGAGGTTATTAAAGGAGATTCCACTGGTTATTGAATCTCATGGTTCACATACTTTCCCAATACAAGCTGTTAATGTTTAAACAATATGTGAAATAAAGACAATGTTTTGTGTGTTTATCTATTTTATGATGTTGATGAGACCATAAGAGCTCTTATGGTCCATTTATACAGGAATGCAGGAAATTCAAAAGGGTTCACAAACATTTTCTCGCAACTCTACCTTATGGTTTTAGAATCATGCACTTTGTATCCTGGACAGGACACACTTTCACTTAAGTGCATTCTGGGAGATATTTTTAGCAGCATCTCTGATTTTTTAACTGCTAAGACAGTAGGCAGCGTGGCAGCAATGCACATTTGTTTCTGGGTTTAAGGAAAGGATGAGATAGTGGAGGAAAGGATTCATTTTTGAGACATTCCCAAAAATGAAGATTTAGTTGCCAGCGGTGGCTACGGATCCCCAGGGCAGTTGATGTCAATGGCTGACAATGGTTTATTCACATTACACATCCCATTACACATTAACTTGTGTGATGGGATGTGTGATAAAAAGCAAAAATGTGAAATGTTGCTTTAAGCCAAAAATATAACGATTTATTACATTTAACCAGCAATACTTTTAGAGTTGGCAGGATGGTTATACGATTTTGGCTGCACCTTGATTCAAAATGAAGAAGCATACATAATAATAAGCAATGGAAGGAACAGCTGGCTACAAACGCAGGTGGAGGCTAATGTGATGGTGGCAGAAATGAGGTTACATCTGGAATTGTCCTCCATGGGCCCAAATTAAGGATGCACTGCTGGTACTGATTTTCAACATTAAACTACTAAAGTTCGTATCAGAACTGTTCCATTACTATTACAGAACATTATATAGACCATTACCTTGGGTTCAGTCTACAGAAACTACTGCAATGACTGCAAAATAATGCACATTGCTCTATTAAAGAGATCTAACATTCTTATACTGTAAAAAAGCTACAATCTGTGTTGATGCATCAGCCCACTTCTGTGCTTGATTTGTAAACATTGGGCCTCATTCACAAAACTTTCCTTAAATTCTTCGTAAATGTTTCGTATTTATGTGCGTACGAAAATACCAACGTGGGATTTATGAAACATGCGGAAAATCTTGATTTGTGTAAGATGATGTTCGTAGAAACGCTCGTACGAACGCTTTATGATCAAATCTGACCTGCACGTTTTGTGAATGGGGCCCACTGTGTTGGAGAGGGGGGTGCGCATTCAAGGTTTGCATCTTGTAACCTCATGAAAAACATATGTAGAATTTGTATATGAAGTATTTTTTGACTTCAGACTTACCTTTGTATCCAAGGACAGCCACTGCTATGGTGAGCAGGGCACACAGCACATAGAGCAGTGCAATAGCAGCCCTCAATGCCCAGTCATTTTTACACTTGGTGCACTCTGTACCCTCCTGTATTCCTGCAACACATGACAGTGTTCGTGTCAAAAATCAATGTGTAAAGGTAAGTACAGTGCTCCAGATCATGTTACTTCATTCCAATGAAAGAATGCAGTGTTAGGAACCAGTAGTAACCCAAATAATGTCTAATTGGAATGGAGAGGAAAGGAAAGAAGACTCACAACAACTGCACATGTGTTAGCCATACGACAGAGGAACCAAAACAAATGGCACCATTCTCTTTGTGTCATTCCTCATCGCCATCCAACCTCAAACTACCTCAGAGCAGTGAAATGTTTGGTCATTCACAGATCACACATGTGCACTGGTCCGGGACTAGTCCCACCAACACCATGTGATACAATGCTAAACATTATGGATGCTTGTCCTAATGTGGCCAGGAAGTTTGCTTGACTTCACGGAAACTGACCTTCAGGGAAACTGACTTTCAGTTTCCATGACCAGGCAAGCAGAGGCCACTGGGAGGGCAACCAGTATATATAAGAGGCAATCTCAGGCATTAAAGCACTTTCTGTAGCCGGGCTCCTGTTTTAATCAGATTTGCCTGGGGAGAGAGAATTTGTGGAACCCTGTAAGCCTATACCAGACAGGAAGCTGATGACGTCACGGCAATGTTTTTTAGTTAGAGCAATAACATAATGTTTTAGAAAAATATAAATACACTTCAATTGTCCTAATAACAAAAGGGGCTTTGGTTGTTTACCCAAGCCAAGGTCCTCAACATGGTTGTATGAATGCTGGAAGTTGGATCAACAATTTGCAAAAGAAATTCCTGTGATACTCAGAAGGGACTCAACAGATCCACCATATTTCAAAATTTGAGCAAAATCACCTTTATCCTATGTAGTGTAAAACGGTGTGTTCAAATACAACAAACTTTTCAACCCATCTTCTCTGTCTTTTAAGTCTAGCAGAAAATGTCTGCAACATCATCCTCTGAGGCACCAGGCTGTGGGCAGAGACAGGCATACCCATGGTATTCTGGGTATTGTGGTTAATAAACTCCTCTTGCTTGCACCAGGAGAGGCTCCAGACATTCCACAGCTGGACTCACATCCTTGTTTGACTTCCTCCTCCTAATAGTATCAGAGTCCTGGCTCTATCTCCTGATAGTCCCTTCAGCTCTCTAGTCTGAAGCCAGTCATGTCATCTGTGGTGGCTCTGAATCTGAAGCCATAGGAGGCTCCTTCCCTCTCAGTCAGGGGTGGGCCAGACCACCAGAGGGGTGGATGGGTGTTTGTCCTCTCAGCCTTGGACCCAAACATCTGTGAAAACATCATGGCTGACCGCCTCAAAGGGGCCCAGCCGTGGCCCTAGACATGGATATGGAGGCCACTGTTGTCCTTATGTGTACTGAGAGCCTCATGTTGGGAGCCAGTGTGGAGGCCCCCCACTGGTCGTGACCACATGCTGCTTAAAGCACACCACCACACCATGTAAACAAGCAGCCGGCAGTCTGAAGGCTGTGGATCAAGGGAAAGGAGGAGGTGTTTCTGTGTGTATCACAGTAGGACCGTACTTAAAGCTTACAACACATTGAGTGGCAGTATTACATGTGTGGGTAAATGGGTTGTCTAAAGCTGTGTTTGTTGTTCCTGCAGGGTCAATGAAGCACTACGCTCTACTCTATCACAGTCACAGCCATTAGGGTCTCTCTGACTTTCACTATTCCAGATGTTTCAATTTACAGTATCATTACAGTAACATTGAACATCTCTGCGTAGCTTTGTAGCACTAATACGTAAGCACAGACTCTCTTGGGTATGTACTACTAAACCCCCGCAGAGACTTTGCGATTTCTTTAAAAGATAGTTCACAGTAGATAGAGACAGGAAAGATTGATGGAGTCACCAATTTGATTGTCTTTTAGGTTTACCCTGCCCTGTCTGTCGTCATACTGTGTGACAAGGATGCATCCTACGTCCGTCGTTGGCCCTTTCTTTTACATGTTTGTTGTTGTGTCAGCCTGTTGGCACTGCCTGCCATGTTCTTAATGGTCACTGAGTAGAACCGAGCTGTAACCACGTCTACTACACACTTCACAGTTATGCCACAAATGCATGACACTTTGTTGGAGCCTAAAATTCAATGTGCAATGTGAACATTTTGTCCTGGACGGTATAATTGTGTGGGGGGTGCTTAACCTCCAAGCACAGACTATCATGGGTAGCATGGGTAAAATACAGTAAAGAGTACCTAAGATTACATTGATATTCCTTGTGGGCAGCCAGCAGGTCCTTCACTTCGCTACACTATCCCCACCAAATATGAGCGCATGTCCCACACTCTTTTGCTGACACGCCTCTCCAACGGCCTTTGCTACATCATCACACTTCTGACACCAGTGTAGCGCCCGGCTAGGATGGAGAGCGAACGCTACCAAGGTCACAGATTCAATCGGACCTGATGCTATGAACCCTACTGATCTGGTACTCCAAGCAGGTTACACAACAAATGCTAAAATTTCTTTGCAAATCCTATTTGACCTGGTCTGTGTGTGTGTGTGTGTTTGTGTGTGTGTGTGTGTGGTGGTGGTCGCTAGAGAGCTCTGAAGCTGGAACACAGCCAGGGTGTCCCAATCAGCAAGCTGGAATCTGGCCAGACAATCCCCAAGAGGTAAATAAATACCAAAAAAGCCGAGAGGGACGGGGGTATGGAGGAGGATACTCTAGTTTACATATCATTGCTGTCGGGTGAAATCCTCATACCTCCCATTTTGGCAATTTCTGTTTTCAGTCATTTTTATGTGTTGAGCTCAGGACCCAAGAAACCCGGTCAAAACAAATTACGTATTTTCAAAAATGCACGATCTTTAATCTGAAAACAAAACCATTTTTTCCTTAATCCCGGAGAAGTTGACTTTTTGGAGAAACAAGGTTCTCGTCTGCCAGCAACAATATGTACTATGTGCAGCCACAGTTTGCCTGCTCTCAGGCTGCTTTGGCCGGATGCACTAGAGTAGATGTGCTAAAGTAATCACTGTTATGAAACATTGATACAGCGCCCGCTCTAAGAACTTCAAGTTGATTGTGTGCGTCAAACATGGAAGTGTGCATGTCACAGGAGTTCAGGTTTATCATTGCTAGTCAGTTAATATAAGGATATAAGAGGTCATATACCCCACTAATGGATCGAGTGAGGGAGAGAGAGAAAATGTGTGACAGAAAATGAGAGAGAGAGAGAGAAAGAGAGAGAGAGAGAGAGAGAGAGAGAGAGAGAGAGAGAGGGGGGGGGGGGG
>CABFOQ010038364.1:30149-43768 GCA_900660455.1 Gephyroberyx darwinii
GGGGGGGGGGGGTCCACTTCGGTGTCTGTAAAACAGCTGTATTTCATTTGGATTCAGTGAGTCAGTCAAAAAAAAAAAATCCCAACACTTATTCCCTTATTCCATGTACCTGCCATAGGACTTGCCTGCATGCCCTGTCTCCCTCCTGGTTGGCAGTGGAAATTTCCATGGCAACACAAAGAAAGCCTGTACAGGCTAGGGCCTTTCAGTGTGAAGAATCCTTGTGTGGAATGCTAATACTATGATATATACAGTAACTGGGTAAGGCCACCGCAGGAACTCGCTCACTTTTCTGACTTCCATTTTGCGTCATATGAGGCTGCGTGTAATCACAAGTCCTTAACCGATAGTCACACACAGACAGGTCATGCCTTGCTACTGTACTTGGATGGACTCTGAGGGATTACACTGCTGGAAAACCCAAATCCTCAGAATAAACACACACTTTACCTTTTTTTTCCCTAATCAGTTTTATTATTGTGTAGTACAGACATTTCTCTATAAAGCGATATGCTGCCAGAAATACAACAATTACATGGCTTTGTAATTACTTTGGTCTAGTTACAATTGCATGGCTTTGTAATTACTGAGATCAGCCTTGTGCTAACACAATTTCGGTGACTAATTGTTTCAACAGACCAAAACACAACTGTGTGTAAAACAAAAAGGTGGGGAATTAACTGTGAAATTAAATAGTTTCCATAACAATAATTTTCTTCATTTCATTCCTGTGGCAAATGAAATGTAGTTAATTTACTTTGCTGCGGCAAAAAGCCATATCAATGAAGAATTTCAATCAAAGTGTTCCTGTGTTACTCGATGGGTAAAGCACGGCGTTAACGCTACCAGGCTCCAGGGTGTGATTCATCCCACAATAAACACAGTATATCCTCTCATGGTGCTGTAAGATCCTTTGCATCAAACTGTCCACCGAGGTTATGTCACTTACATTTACAATCAATTCATACACATTATGATTCATTTTAAGACTCCTAGGTTTTAAAGCTACACTGGGCAATTTGAGGTATCTGTGAAAAAACGTCAATACCGAGAAATGAAATGTGTCGTCAATCCGTTTGTGTTTTGCACTTAAAGAGGAACACTGGCCATTATTTTCCTGTGTTCAAAGCGTGTTCCCATGAAAGAGATTCAGACTGTGAAAGTCCATTTTTATATTGTATAGTCCATTCCTTCTCTCAGTGGAAGACTATCGCTGTATCCCAAGATAACAAGGCCACCTAGTGGTTTTGTGTGTTCTTGATGAAAGCACAAGCATAAACAGGCAGCAGTGTGTCTTTTATTAAGTTCTATTACCTTCTGAGTAATATTAAATTGCTGGTGTGACCCTTTAAATTTCAATTCATCATCAGTGTCCAAACCCGGCACCAGAATTTCCTTTGATTAGATTAGAGTAGATTAGATTCAACTTTATTGTCATTGCACACAGTACAAGCACTGAGACAACGAAATGGGTGATTGTAAGGAGTCTCAATTAGTGGGAACACACCTCGTTCTCTATTGCAGCGCCTCTTTGTGATTTAGACTGATAAGATGGGTGTATTTTCACATACAAATGTACGTAATATACAGTAGCTTAAAGAACTTGAGCAATGGTAGTCCAACCATCATTCAGCAGAGTGCCCTGGGGTCATCACGGTGGACTCCTCTCGCTCTTATAACTACCCCAGTATTAACAGTCTCCAACTGGAATGTTAACAAGTAAACACTCTCCAACAGGGGAAGTTACCACTGGGACAAATTACCAAGACATCAGGGTCCTTGAATCGCTGAGTTGGCCTAGCATGCCATGGCAGCATTTTTTCACTCGCTGCTAACAGGTTTATGACACTTTAAATTGGGCCTGGTCCTCTGCAGCATCTGGTCCTTGTTACAGTGGAGCCAAATCAAAGGACGCATGCAAACATTTGATACATCGCCCCTTCGTGCCAGGCATCTGAAGAACAAGCAGCTAGGAGTTTGAACTGCCTTTAGTGTTTTGGTGCAATGGATGGGATTCACTTCCTTTTCATGATATGTAAAGATATGTGGTCAGAGATGTGTATGATAAGGTTGTTTAGAGAAAAATAATGTGTGGATAACTGTATGTCTGAACAGGATGACCCCAACCCCCCTCCACCCACACACACACACACACACACACACACACACATCGCCCAGAGCTAACAGAGTAGTGTCCTTTGAAGGCTTTGGCCACAGACCATAAGGTAAACACCATACTGGGACAAATGGACAAGCTCCGTCGGAGAACAGCCTGTTGAGCTCGCTATCATCTCTCAAATCTAGAATATACTTGAAATAAAGTCTGGAGTCTAGAGCGCTGAATACCACTGACTCAGAATATGCTGAATATCGCAATTGTGACACGAACTGAAACAATGTCACCACCGCTTTTTAAATATTATTTTGTTTGTCAGCATTTGAAAACAATTTACAATTTAGGGGTTGATTTTGGGATGCTAATGCTCAATTTGTTAGCTTCTGGTATTTGTCGTCAGGGGGAACAGGGGGAAAATGCAGTTCTTTCCACTGTATGTTAACTGAGCAGGCTGCTGTTTCTTCAAAGTGCTAAAAGGCACAAACAGAGTCTAATTGGTAAAGAAAAATAGATGGCCTATTAAAATGTGGATTGAGATCCAATGAAGCAATGAACGTGGAGTTGATTAGATCTGGTTTTGTCATCCCATCTGTGCTTGGTTAGAGGAAGACAGACTATGACAAATAGGTCTTTTATCTTAATCTCAAGAGACAGACTTTAAAGCACACAAGTGCACCTCATAAACAAAGCTGGGCCACTGTAATAAGGATGCTTTGTGAGGTAGGATTGGATATCAGAAAAGGTCTTTGTGTTGCAGTCAGCAGTTTCCATAAAAGACTGAAATCCAGCTTCACTGTGTGTGTCCCTCGGTCTGACTGTGGATTGTGAGATTTAGAGTTGAGTAGTTGGAGTCACATCTACTGCTGCAAGTTTTAAGTTTTGACTGTCTTGCGGAATACAACATGTGATGTAGCTCCAATAGGAGTTGGCAAGGAGAGGTCGTCTTGGCAGGCGTTATTTTATGTGATTGAGAACTAATATTCTCAAGACAAGCTGTAAAAATTGGACTCAAAACCACCTGCATCTACACTGTTAAAGTGTAAAGAGGAATCAGGCACATGCACAAGTATACGCTCATGCTCACTCACACACACACACACACACAGATCTGATCAATTGTTCATTTAGGATAAATTGTATTTCAACATCTCGGGCTTATCCTCATCTCTGGTTATAACCACTTAGGTTGTGACTACACCTCTGCTGTAAGAATGGGCCGAAGCCAACCATGACTTGGAGAAACATTGAGTCCAGTATTGTGCTAGCAAGGGGCTAACAACATAATGATGCCATGAGCCCATGAATGTGAATCTCAGTCCAACAATTGTTCTAAAAGCTGAAGTCTCTTTCTCTTAAGGGATTGAGGAGGAGAATGGTGAGTCAGGGTTTGAAAACAGTTTTCAGTTTTCCATACAGCATGTGCACCTGGAACACTATATTTCCAAGCACAACGCAGGACATTTTCAATCACAAAAAGCTCCCCTTTAAGATGGAGATTTCTCGAACAACAACATGGAGGCCATAAACTAGTTTTACTGGCCTGTGTAGCGAGCGAGAGAGACCCCCTGGCTCCCAGTGCTGGCATGTTACAATGAGGTCATTTCAAGTAAAGCAGGACCATGTGAACCTTAGAGAGAAAGAAAGAAAAAAAAAAAAGAGAGAGAGAGAGAGAGTCTGGTCATTGATCTTCACGATGACCATGTCAGTCATACCGCATGGAATCCTCTAGTCTTTGACTTATGACTTGTGGCGATGTTCATTATGTCTTATTTTATACTTGAGAGGCAACCAATGTGTTTTCTCTTAGGTCTTGGAAAAGTGCATGTAGATGTCAAACATCAAAATGCCTCCAAATGTCTAATGATCTTGGGTCCAGTCTGTCATATTCAATAATGGTAAATCAGGTGTGTATCAGGTAATAATACACAAGAGTTGCTCTCCAGATGACCTTGATGACTCAATCAGAAACTTATATATATACCATTCTAGCACCTTTCAGATGTGAATTAGTTTTGTGTTCCAAAGGGTCAATAACCTGCCAAACACAAGGAAACATGGTCGTTTCAAAGTAGTCCCGCAGGACAGGTATGGACGGCGGTATTGATAGGACACACGTTAGTTTCGTCATTGGTTTAGGTCATCTACAGGGCCTACTATAGTGCACTACAGGGCCTATTAAAGCAAAACCCTTAGAATTAAGGACTTTATTTTAGAACTGAAACCTCCATGCAGCGATGTGCTGTGCCTCTGATGTCATCCATTTTTCTCCAATTATTCATCAGAAGCAAAAGCATGGCATTGTGTTTGTGTAATGTGAATTCTAAGAGTGTGTCGAAGAGTCAATTTTGACACACCCCCTCCCTCCACACATCATCTGGTGTATACACAGTGACAGTGGGCATGGTGCACTTATCATATTCCAGGTGGGGTGCAAAATAAATGAGATAATATTAGGAATCACAAAAGAGAATTATATCATATGTCATCTCATATGTTTGTTTCAAGTTCAGTATCTGTTTTAAACGTTGGACCAATGTGTAAGCACCTACGAACACTGTGTAAAGAGAGTTTTGTTCCAAAACCCATTCCCTGAAAACAGCTGCGGCATGAAAGCCAAACAAACAACAGAATACCATTGATTTCATTATTTATCCCAAGACCTCTGCCTGCAAGACTGTGATCTTTGTCAATATAAACATAAACCATGTCCATAATTGATTGGAACTTAAATGGTGATGATCCTGTTTCTGGGGGAAAGTCAATTTTGGGGAAAGACCATTTTAGAATTTATGACAGCTTCCCACAATGGATCCTCACAGGATACTAACTGTGTCTTGTAAGTCATCCAAAAGTGAAATATAACAAGATCAAACAAAAGGCCTAACTGTGTAATACCAACCATACCACAACAACATGAACACAAATAAGCTGCGACATGTTTTATCATGTGGGATAAGAATATTTCATTACACACACATGCAAACCCAAACCGCCGAGTTGTACATGGGGGTCCCTCCACAGACCATCTGTGCTGTTGGGTTTTGTGTGGTCAGGCCTGCTGGGTGGCCCACCATCGAGGCACTTGGATACTGAATCAGCAACAATCAACGCCCATGCTGGTGATCAGTTTGAGTCTGGCCAGACTGAACAGTGCTGTACACCATCCCATCACCGCATGCCACTTTTAAGCTTCATCACCAAGCAGAGCCAATAAAACCACAGAGTGTGGAACCAGCCAGCCAACCAAGCCAAGTGGCTTCAGTTGTGATAGTGGAGAAAGATGCTGGCCACTGAGAAGATGGGAGCTAACTGTTTGGTCAGGCTATTGTGGTTGTTCCATAATCCATGTTCATAACTAGGAGGTTATGTAACATTTTATTGAATCAAACCATTCCTCCTATATATGCCATATTCTAATTGTTAAATATATTTGTTGGGAACCATGTTAAAGACTGCACAGTTCATCTTACAAAAGTTGCTGGAGGTATGCACAGGCAGACAGAGTGAGCACTGACATTTTCCCTTGCAGCAGATGTGCAGATGTGAATACACAAACAACTGCCTGACTTGAAACGTACAGTTGAAACACTTGAGAGCTGAGTCAATGGAAAAATCTATGTGGTTGACTTCTTCACACAACATATGTGGCCATCTTTGAATATCTCCCCATATAAAAGTGGAAAAACATAAGCAAGAATAACACTGAGCGGTGTACTGAGTTTGTGGCCAACGTAATCACAGCCAGAACAACAAACGCACCATGCCTCTGTCATGGCCAGGTCTGAAACTGGGATAGCTAGTAGTACTCTGACTCACAACAGAACAAAGAAAAACACACATCTTTCATTTTCGCTTTCTGCCTTCTTTCAAAGACAGGAAGCACCGAGGTTGATGTTGGCCATCTCCGGAGCCGAAAGACTTTCATTAAATAAAGACTGAGGCTGGAGCACAAGCAGCACTTTTTCACCCTGCCTGTCTTTTATTGAGACGGCTGAAGCGAAATGGAGTCAGGCGCTTCCATTGCTAACGTGTGTGTTATTCTTGTTACCAAGCCAAAACCTGCTGTGAAGGGAAGGCTCACCAAACATCCATCATGCGAGAGGAGACATCCTATCAGATGACAGTTTGTTCCAGGGGTGTCGTTATCATTGGCCAACGTGTCCCTTGGGGATACGCAGCATAGAGTGGTGGTGTGGAGAAGTATGGTGAGGTGGTTAGGCCAATCTTGGTCAAACCAATTATGACTATATATAACCACTGAATGACAGCACCCTCACTGGAACTCCAGAACTGTCATGTTTCATAACTCAAATCCTTTTTTCCACGTATGTCTCTAATAACTGCCTGCTAGCCAGATAAGGTGGAGGTAACAGCAGCTGCAACACATCTCGATCGCCAAGCTTGATAAAGTATGTAAAAATCCACATGCTATACTTAGGTGCAAGAACATAACACTGACTTGCAGCTGGCCAAAATTGAAACACCTCTGCATGGACACGTGTCTTCTGTGTGGTAAGATGTGCTGCCAAGGGTATTTCCTTCTTATCGCCAACTGCACTTCAGCCGTTATCAGCAGCATTAAGTCAAGGGTTAAACAAAGGGCCGCTCTTGAGAGCAAGGGCCCATTCGCCCGACCTGCAGTTGACCTAAGCCAGTCCCCCCTACTAATGCTCTCAGCAGAAGCCCTCATGGCATGCTTTACACTGCACCCCCTCCCTCCAGGACACAGTGATTTGTGCCCTGTCTGGGATGCATTCCCGCCTGCCTGTCATTGGTCAAGCCTGGATTGACCCACCTTTCTTCTGACCAGTCACAAACTATTGCACTGCAAGATGCAAACGTAGCAGGGCTGGGAAAAGCTCAATGTTAAATCAACCTGGCAGTAGTCTGTCTTGGACGGAGTGTTGTTTGTCTCTCCTATTGTTACCCTGTTTTTTTCTACGTCTCTTTCTGTTCCATTTGAGAGGATTCAAGTTTTCTCCCACTCGTCTCCTCCCACTCACTCCAGTCTTTATTGAAAACACGAGCGAGTAATCTTTCATTAGGACGACAGAACACAAAACTGCATGCATGCACACCCAGGGGGGGTAGGGGGGTAAGAAGCAGACATTCTGAAAACATTCTTTTCTGGTAATAAAGTCCCCGTAAATTAAAACCACTTGCTGTTTTGCCCCAAAAAATAAGTCGGGCAAGGAATGCAAGTCCTCAGCTGAAAATAAAACTGTTGAGGAATGTTTCCCCCTCCAATTAAAAAAAGAAAAGCAGATTAAAAAATAGGCAGTGAGAAACGCTCTTGAGCAATGAGTTAATAAGGTGAACGCCCACTTGCTATTTAAAACGTTTGCGGGGGTCGTCAGCGCGTTTTTCGCCTCTCATTCATAAACTTTCACGATCAAATAAATCTTGATCTATTTTTGGGATCAGTTCAAAACAAACATGTAGACATTAAACTACAACTTATATTGTATAACTTCCCTCATGGTTTCTTTTACCATCTCTCCCCCTCCAAACAAGATGTCGTCTTAGCTGGTTGTATAAGCTCTTAAAGGCTCTTCAGATTATTGCAGCCAAGTGAGGTAGAGAGAACAGTTTGGTACAAGACGGTACAGTATGTACATATACAGTCGGCCTTCCCGTCTCTGAACGAAGACTAAAAACCCCAAACCCCCGACAACTCCAGCTGAGGTTGTATTTTGAGGGGCCACATTTCCCTTTTCGGGGTGCACCCAGATCCAAAGACCGCCCCCTCTCCTTGACGTATTGCTGACACAGCACATCCCAGGCAAGGACCCCCAAGCCACTCTCTCTCTTTCTCTCTCTCTCTCTCTCTCTCGTCCACAGGGTATATAGACTTGCACTGAATAAACTTCCAGTATTTGACACAGGAAGCAGCTCAGCAACTTCTCAGGTCTGGACATAATCTCAGAGGGATAATAGACCTGTGATCGTGGGGAGCAGATGTCCAACTCAGTCAAAGATTGAAGGCCAGGCAATGCGCCACTTTGCCTACTCTGTTAGTTAGTTATTTGTACCTGAGTATGTGTGAGAAGTGGACCACCAGGGCTAAAATCTGGGCAGGGAAAGTGAAGGAGTAATGCTGTCCCCTCCCCGAACAACTACCACTGAGGTGCCCTTGAGCAAAGCCAAGTTTCAAGCCACAACCCCCAAAGTGGCCAAAAGTAGAAGGTTAAAAGTCCACTAGGCAGCTCCAGGTGTGTATATATGTAACTGTATGAATGTGAAGCAGGGTATTGCTGAAAAACACACACACACACACACACACACACACACACACACATTTGCCCACATTACACAAGCACCATCCTCTCACCTCATACCGGGTCACTGAGGTGTCAGGTAGGTGGTCAGAGCACATGTGTAAATTGATCGTGATGACATGATGTGAACTACTACTGCACTCCCACTCACTGACTTATGACTGCCGAGCGCCTGGATGACACACATACTCAAAAACAGTTCTTTAACCGGAGGGACCGCTGTGACCATTTCAACCCAAAGTGTCGTAACATGATCTCTGTTCTGGGATAGAGGCACTCGATCCCTTCTCAGGAGGAGACTCCAAAACACATCGCTGCATGGTTATGTTTCTGCGCAGCTATGCTAGCGAAAAGAAAAGAAAAAAAGAACAAAAATTGAGGGGAACCATATTGAAAATTACCTTTTGATTTTCAGACCACGTTTTGTTATAGGTTTGAACAGCGCCGGCTGGAATAAAATAACAGTGAGATACTGATACGGCTGCAAAGTGAGTCCACTGGTCAGGAACACCCAGGATGCTGTGGTTTCCGTTTCCACTGCACTTCGCTGATGTTTTAATACAGAAAGTAAAAATGAAAGCAACGGCCAGTATAAATAATAGCATAAGTTGGTTTCTGGGAAACAAGGTGTGGGCTACTTGAAAACTCAAGGCCGCTTGTAAGTGGCTTAGAGTCAGCGAAAATATTTACAGAAAATACTCTCTATGCATCAAGTTGGATCTCAGACTAATACGTCAGATGTGCCCCAGTGAAGGTGGTCCTCACATGATCCAAGGACTTCTACGAGTAGTGGTATATAACAACATCCGAACGCTATTATTGTAATTACTGACAAAGGAAAAGTGATTGGTGACGATACAATGAATGAATGTACTCACCAAACCTCTTATAGCCAAAGGACTGCACCTCCTCCTCATCAGCAAAGTCGTCTAGAGAGGGAACACAAAGAGAACACAGAAATAAATTGTGGTCTCAATTGTGAAAACTCAATAATAAACTAAACCGAGTGAATAGAGTAAGATAGTGCACTTGTTTCTGTGATTTTATTTGCTATTTTTTGTATTGCTATTTTTCATCAAATTGGCCAAACTGGGAAATGCTGAAGCTCTCCAACCACATTACTGATACTACATCAAAGCCTATTTTATTTGTTATGTTACAACCCATTGGAGCCATTTGTTGTGTTACCGTGTGAGTATACTAAAGAACAACAAGTTAACCCAGTCTTTTACTCAAATTAGCTCAGCTCTTTTCCAGTAAACTCTCTCTCTCAGTGGGGTTACTGCCATCTCCCATGGCCTTGCAGGCCCTGAGTGCCGTCTCCTTTCAAGTGGCTGCCATGCCTGTGGGAAAAGTACAGCGGTGACTTCAAGGCGGTTTTCTGTGTCATCGTCCTGGGCCAGTGAAAATAAAGGAAGACCACATGTCCCAAAGATCTCCAGACGAATCTCTAACTCCATCGTGCCAGAAGCAGTGACGGGACCGGAGGTGTAGAGAGATAAATAAGACGACCCCAACAGCTAAAGACGTCAGCAGGGAGGGACAGGACAACAAAGACAGTCCGCCGCAGATAGGACGACGTCTTTCTCGTCCGGGACTAAACAGTCTTGTCTCTTTATGGGCCAAATACATAGTCTGGGAACTCTCAGGAATGCTTTATCAGTCCTGGCACCTGAAAACCTAAGCAATCACAGTGTTTCAGCAGACGTCTCACAAGAGAGAGCAGAGTGAGTTAAGAGGTGACAAGAATAATCCTAACAGTTGCAAACAAACTACTACTCATGGAACATGTCTTTCCAAAGAACTTCTTTCCTGTTTTTGTTTCCGAGCAACATCTCTGTGTCCCATTATAACAAAAATATCACCGTGACTAAGCTTGGCCTTTTGACAGCCGTTCTGGGAAAACAATTTCAGCACATTTCACTGACTGAGAACTAACTGGGGTTGTGAATAGATATTTAGATCAAACTCTAGTCTGATTCGACTTATGGGATGAATAGTGCAGCTATGGCCCATGAGTTCACAAATTTATGACATTGCAATGTGCATTTGGTACAGCCAGATAGACTTGATCAATAGCCCAGTGATAGATCAGTGAATTACTACAATATGACAATCGTTTTATGAAGCATTTTCCTGCACCCTGGAAAAGTTCTGTATGTATTAGTGTTTGTCCTCTGTAAATGTCGACAGCTTTCTGTGACACTAATCTACAGTTCAAATGAGAGTCAATGGGGAAAGATGAAAAAGGTGACGGTGAGAGTCTGCAGAAGGGGTTTCAAGGGATGTGAGTACATATTCAGTTTCAGAAATGGTCACACTGCTACAAAATAACACTGTTAGCAGCGCTGTAAAAACTCTTGTTTTCATGTTTTCATTAACTCAGTGTATATGGATGAGTTTCTTGACAATTGCTAGTTATCAGCTTCAGAACTTATAATCATGAGTTCATGTCCTTAAAATGACCAAGCGTTCACTAAACTGATCATATTAAAGTTTAATAACAAAAGTGTTAGCTTATTAGCAGACTTCCCAGCATGCATTGCATTTGACTTAACTCTCCTATAACTTGGATAGTTATAGGATGGAGATTTGCTGTGTGTATTTTAGATGAATCATAGGTCAACGTCTGATTGAAAATGAAAACCATGATAACAGTGATGAGAATTAGTATCCAGTTCAATCCCTACACCTGATACTGCTAGAAATTCTGTTTGACATGGTGAGTAGTATCCACCTCATGTACTTGCAGCTGTTTGATTTTTGCCATATGGTATAACAATATTGTGTCATATGAACAACTGACACTAAAAAGCTTCTCACTAAAGAGTAAATTACACTTCAACTAATAAACATGTGTCACCATAACTAGACGTTCCCTCATTTTTCTATATTAGAACTAATGAACTTTTAACTACTTTAACTTTTGTGTATTTTGGGCCACTTGGAATTTTAAGGGAGCATGGAAACTATTTAAGTTGAAGTGCCTTCATATCATTTACAGTGAGTTAAAACATTCTTATGAGTCCATACAAAGACCCCCCTCTCACAGAATGAAGTATGGGTTGGAGGAGATTTGTGCAAATTCATCTTCACAAATTCTGACAGAGCCCTCTGAATTCTTAAAATGAGTGGTATTTTTTTTATAAAGTCAGTCCTTCAGAGAAAATGAGTCATCTAAGTTGGCCTGAACCTTGTGGGGTTTATACACTATACAGAGAAGTCTATACTAATGGGACCAGCTTGCTGACCAATCAAATAAGGGTTTGGGTTTCAATGGCGGTGTGTAATATGCATTTAGCAGCATCCTTGCAAAAAAAAAACTGCAGACAAAAACATCAGTTCCCCACATGGGAATCACATCTGGGCCAAACGTGCAAACAACACTGTTTAAAATTACAGAGCTGTCTTGGCCACTGACCACCATAACCCATGCACCTTGTTGTTGTTAAAAAGGTGAAATTCAGTGAAAAGTGGTATTATGTGTATTCAGTGTATTCTGAGTGAGTGCAACACATGCAGTTTATTTGGGGGGTGTCATGTTTTTGCAATAGCCACAGTAAAACTTTTCATGTATGGTAATTACATAAATCTGACTCATTATTTCCTCCAGGACGCTATTTTTTTTATTTTTTTTCAAGCCAGCCATTACAAACTTGAGATTCACCAATGACACATTTACGTCTCATGCCGCATACACATTGACAATAACAAAACAATATATAATCATCTTAAACGCACACTTCATCATTTTTGTTTGTTTCATTTGTTTTTTACCATAAGTGACTTAAAACGTATTTTCCTCCTCCGCCAAGTCACACTCTGGGTTATAATCATGCCTTTTGGTTCTATTGTGAAAAGTTCATTTAGTGTTGGTTAGTGTGTTTGATGTGCAGCAGCGGCCAGATGCAAAACAATCCCAAACCCGAATCCCTTAATTGAAACCAGATGTCACACGCAAGTTGTAGCCTACGCATTCCTCATGTCTAGCACCAGGAAAAAGAGTGCACAAAACTGGCGCAAAAGAGACTGGATTTATTAACAGGCAATAGGTCACATGCCATCAGCGACACAGCGGTGTGCGCCTCGGTTATTTCTACTTTTCTAGTTAATTACATGTCTCAATTAGCCATACCTTTCATTGTGCTTTACAGAACTGTACCGTCGCGAAGCTGTCGTTTCAAGTCACATCCACAGCATTGCAATGGCATTTGCTCAAAATATCCCTTGAGCGCCACTGCACCTCTGATCACCGACTATACCCAGTATCCAATGTCCCTGCGTCCGGATGGTAGATGGGGGGGGGGAAACACTTCAATGCTCCATCCGTATCTGTTAACGCTGGGGACGACCTCCTTGTCCGCGCAGGTAGCTGCAATGTTGCACGTCAGATGCTGAGAGGGGGGAGGAGGAACGAAGTTGGTTGTAAGCAGGGAACACTAAGTGGCAACTTTGGGGTTGCAAATGCAGTAAAGTATCCTACAACCTCTCTGGTAGTTTCTGAAAAGTGCTGAGGTGAGGACGTGTCTCCGTTCCGCAACAGCACGCCGGTACCCGCAGCAGTGACCGAAACTCAAAGTGGTTGAGAAGTGGTCCAAACGTGAGAGGAAGTTCTGCGCCCGTAGGGCTGCACGGGGAAACCACGTGTTCCTCACATCTGGGCGCACCGTCTGCACTCGTAGTTGCGGCGTCTGTGTGTGTGCGTGCGAGCGTGCGTGTGATGATGATGATTTGTGGGAAATGGGGCTGCGTAAAACTGCAGTTAAGCGTCTACACAGTATGTCTCTGTCAAAATTGCCATTTTCTGAATTGCCTTTTGCAACTGTACTGTATAAGCAACAATAACAGCTTTTGGTAACCCTTTGTTTGACTTTACATAGCATAATAGGGCCGTGAACTATTTCATAACACATTCATGAGAAATCAACAGTTGTGACAGCTTTATTACAGATTTGTGCAACCAGTGGCTTGATTACACAGTGGATAACAAAATAAAAGTCTTCTGCACAGGTGCCTTTTAGTTTGAGGAATAATTCCTGGTCACCTGAAATGAAAACCCCTTTGTTACGGGTGATTTATCTATCATTTATCATTATAAACTTATATTGTTGGTTTTATTTTATGTTTTGATGATATTCCTTCAGCTATTGCCTTGGCGAACTCTGGGCCTTTCCTCGACATACATAACCACTCAAACCACTCACCATTAAATGCCTTATATTCAG
>CABFOQ010038364.1:43788-55579 GCA_900660455.1 Gephyroberyx darwinii
CAGTATAAATAAGAGTGTGATGTGATGAATCAAGTATGATTGATGTTAACTGTGCTGACAGCTATTTTTTTCTAAAATAAATTTGGGAGCATTCTCTAATCCCTCAAACTGCATGCCACAATAGTTGAGGCAGCAGAACAGAAAATATGTTAAAAAATATATTGAGACAATCGACAATCGCCACATCAAATTGAAAAAGGGGGATTTAAGGGTGACTTTTACTTTGAAATCGACCACATGAACGGTTAAATTAGCCGTTATAAGTGTTAATTATTAATTCATCAATGTGCTATGTGCTATGTAAACCCCTTATGAATCATTTTGTTACACGAATTCCAAAAATGTATAAAGGCTCTGAGTTTGAGTGGCCTGAACACCTCATCTGACAAGACAGATGGACTGATGTACTATTGTCATCATTCAGTATCAGTCTACCACAAATAAAGTATTACACAATATAACACAAGTAACACAATATGATAACAATGAGGACAGTTTTAAACATTTCCAGGTGGGCTTAGTCCCAGTTGTTGTGAAATTTCAAGTATATTTATTCTCAACATATGCTAAGCAGCCAGCAAGTTTGCTGTTTTCATGCAATTCATAAGCTGTTTCCCAAAATAACTATTACTCATCCTAGTACTGCTGGTTCCAATCAACATGCTTTTCTCACATATTTGTTCCTCAACTTTCTATCACTTTCTTTATCATCTTTCATACTGGCCTACGTTTTTCGCTACACATTGCTCTTTGGCCTTTTTGTGGAGTGAGCTATTGTACTAATTCCTTGACAGATGTGGACAGGTAACGGCCCCTCAAACAAAACTCAATAAGGCTTTCAAACCAGTGGTTCCCAGTCTATAACTGCTTCATCAATGGCCTCAGTATCCAGTTAAACAGTTTATCCCCTGCACCTGTTTATCTCTTCAGTCCAGAACCCCGCGCTTTGATCATTACTGCGACCCGACACATGAGCACATCATAAGCCTGCTATTATGTGGACCTGCTGCAACACCTTAAAGGAGTTTATGAAGCCCCCTAAAAACAGAGACGGAGACTTTCATTCGGACTCATGGAGATGTGCCGACATCAGACGAAACAAAAGACCAAACACTGACCATTTCCCCTGCAGCACTCCCTGCAGAGTGTAAGCCTCTAGAGCGAGTATGTTCTGTGTATTCATGATTCCAAAAATGGAATCAACCATGGAAGAACATGGGAAGAACTCCTCTCCTAGTAGTCTTATAGGAACCAGGTGTTGGTGGGGGGGTCAGCAGGCCCGATGACTTGGGTATAGCACTGGCTGTTTCTGATTATTATCCAGAGAGGACCCTATTTTCTGGGTCACAGCATGCAAAGAAGGCACATTTTTCGAGGGAGCCAACGAAGAGACGAGGACAGAGGAACCCTTTCACCCCACGGCCTTCACATTCCATCAGTAGTAGAGATGCGAAACATGGAGCTACCTACTGAGAGGAATGTTTCCTTTACTAATGATACTCTAGGTTGCCAGTTTTGCATCTGGTTGTAGATCTGAGAATAGGTGGTGATGATTTATACTTGGCAGGTCGAACAACCCAAGGAAGACATAAATCACTTCATAATGAGGGCTCATGCACATTTTTTACACAGGTGAATGTGGTTTGAATTCACATGTACAGTAGTAGTTGGTGTTCCTGTGAGATCTACCATTTGGTTTGGCTCCAGAAGAACAATCTTTTCTGATAATATGACCTTGCGATTCAGCAGAAGGTACACCATATGATGGTGTGATCCAAGCCTCAGCTTTTTTAACAACCAGGAAGTAAAGCTCGATGAAAAGCAGACGGATGTTTCCCTTGCTCACTGATGCCATGAAAACAGCTGACATACTTTCATCTGTTTCATTGTGGAATGGTTCATGTGTAAAACACAGTCAACACCAAACTTCGACATGTGATGTTTTACTTTATTTTAGTGTTCGTGAGAGACTCATTCACATACATGTGTTCATCATTACAACTCATATAACGTCACATACGCTGGAATTGATTTATATATGTAGTTGTAGTATTGATTCCACACTGACAAACTCATTGATCGCACCAGAAGTGATGCAATACAAAGAACAGCACACAATCATAACTCTGCGTCAGTGTGTGTGAGCAGTGTGATGAACAGACTTTGTACATTTATTCCCAGAGGAAAAAATATTTTGCTTTCCTTCATCTGTTAAGAAATGAGGAAGATCTACATTTTATTTTGTGATTGCCTACATCTCAAATGTTTCTTCTAAAAAAAACCTTAGTCGCCAGGAGGAGATGACTAAGAATACATTCTTTATGAGACTTTATGAGATAAATTTACTAACATGTGACATATACTATATAATGGCAATAAGCTCCTACTATATGGCTGCCGCCCCCATGCTTCAGTGTGTGAAAACTGTTCATGTTTCAGAAGAAGCATCCAAACCGTAGGAGTCATAAAAACATCATATTGAGTTTTCTTTGAGTTCTTTCTCTAATCTCATGGTCTCATATTCAGGAGAGATAAATGACACTTATTTAAGATCATTTGGAGTTTTGCTGTTTTGGTCATAGTGAGATCAACATGAGCTTATATGTGCTTGTTTATCTTTCTTGGTGCACGATTGATCCGTCCTGTTTCTACAACTAATAGTAATGCACCTGACATTAACTGTGCACTGACAGATCTTTGGCTTCTGGACTAGTTTATGTGACATGCAGAAGTAATAATCTAACTATACATAAGGTTAACGTTATGTCTGACATGACATAAGTAATCTCTGTAACCTCTTATGCAAAACACAGGTCTGTGGCAGTGTGATGACTGCTGGATTAGTGTGCATCACCATCGGGCAAAGACTGTAATAGGATAAGGCTTGGATGGAAAGAGCAAAAAATAGACCTGAAGGTAACTGGACAGCCACAGTCCACAGGAGCGCTTCAGTCTTCCACCGGTAAGTTATCTTTGTTGTGATGCTTCCTTTGAGTACCTTTTCTTTAGATCTGTCATAACCTGTTATTGCTTTTCTGATTTCATTTTAAAATTTCTTCATATCGAGACGTATTTTTATGACAGGATGTCACTAAACTGAATATTTGTTCCTGAGGGATGAGGAACAAATTGACATTCCAATAATTTTTTAATCATATGAACTGTATTTCTACATGATACATGACATGATATTTTGTGCTGTATCCTGGTTAACAGAACAGTTATAACAGTTAACAGTGATTGTACACATTAGGACATATCAGCACAGTTTGTTCCTCTTAATTTCTTTTATAATTCATATTGAAATATTTATTTAGAGAATAGCTTTATCTATATATAAGATTGTCTGTTAGAAACTCCAGCTATAGATGTTGCCACCAAGGACCTGGCACAGCAGATGGGCCAGACACAAAGCTTGCCAAGTTCTCAAGCTGAGACCCTTTAATGCACCTTGCTAGGAGCTTCGCCCCCTACTGGTAACCTCTTCACGGTATGCCTCAACATAAACAACCAAGGGCAAAGCTGTTGTCAATCAGCCTAATGACTAACAGGTACACACATGTCTACACTAGCAGGAAGAGAGTGGTCTAACGGTATGGTTAAAAACAATAAAATATGAAGATCCAACTTCTTCAATTTAGCGCTCTGTACTGATCACTCTGCAGGATTGAAGCTTTCCCAGAGGACAAATCTTTTGCTCAGAGTCGTCTTTTATTTATCTCCTGAGAAATAGGGGAGATCTCAATTTTGTCTCATTTTGTGATCACCTTCATCTGAAATGTTTCTCCTAAAACCCCCTTAGGAACAATGAGGAGATAACAGAGAGAGGAAGGATTCTTTAAAAAAAAAAACAATATTTTTCAGGATTTATTTTTTGTCTTTATTTGATAGTTAGCAGTAGAGATAGACAGGAGGGATAACATAGGTCCTGGGCCAAATTCAAACCCAGGACATCATTAAGGACATAAAAGACAAGGACATGGGGGATCATTCAGATTGTGTAAATAAATGATTGGTGGTATGTGCCTTTGATCTCTAAGCCACCAGGACGCACAGGAGGAAGGATTCTTTAGACTTTATGAGATCAATGTGAAGATGCTAACATGAGACATATATAATGATAATACGTTCCTGCTATATGGCTGTTGGCCCCAGGGCCTCAATAGGAAAATCTCTGTCTTTTCTTTGAGATCTTTCTCTAATCTTATGGTTTCATATTCAGGAGAGTTAAAGAAATAATTTGGAGATCTCTTGTTTTGATCAGAGTGAGATCAACATGAGTTGAATTTGAGAAATAGTAGAAAATGCCTTTAGTCATCAGGCTTTCCTTCAGGCCACAGAGACCTGTTTTTAATCTCAGCGTGTGGAGGATCACCGTGGCTATGATTATAGACATGACTGAAGGTTTTTGTGGTGAAACTTTCCTTTATGTAAGATTGATGGATATGATTGAATACAAGCCGAGTAACCCCCTGGCCCAATTATCATCTGACGTCCAAGAATGAAAGACAGACGACTGTGTTTTTTCTCATCCAGACAGATGTGCAGCACCACCAAGTGGCAGATCATGTGTTGTTGACGTTTACTAACTCATGCTAAAGCTCAAATCCTATTAGCTCTCTGGATCAGACTAGATGGCACCTACTGTTTATTTACTTGATTTTAACATACAGGTACATACGTGTACATGTACATACATGTTTGTATGGGCATTTTTGTGTGTGCACTAGGTAAATGTGTCCACCTGCCTGTCTGCAAATACAAACTGCACTAGTGAGTCTTACACATAATCGGAGGAAAAAAATAGACAAGCACACCTGTCACATCCTTTCAGATTGAGTTTGGCTCTCCAAGACTGTGACTAAGATTAAGGATGAAGATCCTGCTTGGTTTGGCTGTTCTGGTGGTGACGCTGGATGTCCTTCATTCTGCCGCTGGGGGCCAACCCAAAGGCATGTCAGAGGACACTTTAAAGCGTGAGTTAGCACAGGAGTACCTAAGTCTCTCAAATGAGCTCAACATCAGTGCCAACATCAGTAAATCACTATTTCCCCCTTATATAGCTGTGTCTATATACTCTACTTGAATGTTTGTGCAGCTCTTCTGATAAACTATACAGAGACTTTATACACATAAAGATAAGCTACAGATAAATCATGCTTTACACAGCTGATAGTTTATTCTACATCAGTTTGTACTATTGTTATGAAAAGTGCTATACAAATTATTTTGTATTTCATGACTAATTACTACATTAAGCACAGTGTTCAGCTTACATCTCACTCAGCTTCCCTCTCCCGCTGTGTCAGAGTTGTCCCTGGATGGTGAGAAGCTGGTGGATGAGGAGGTGAGGAGAGCTCTGTACGGGGTGAAGCAGATGAAGGAGGTGATGTGGAGGAACGAGCAGAAGCATGAGCACCTCATGCAGTCCCTCCAACACAGCAGTGAGAAGAAGAAGGTGGGGACAACGTTAGCGCAACTCTGACACAACATTTATCTTCTTGAAAGTTATGTGGTGCCTGCATTGCACATCCAGTGTGCTGCTATGTTCTTGTGATAGAAACTAGAAAGAAAGAAAGAAAGAAAGAAAGAAAGAAAGAAAGAAAGAAAGAAAGAACAAACGTTTCCTTTGCTGCCACCAGGGGGCAGCTCAACTGGCTCAGGAGGTGACTGAGAAGCTGGAGGAGGCAGAGGAACAGTGTAAGGACTCCCTGCAGTCAGAGTGGGAGGCGTGCCGACCCTGCCTGGAGGACGCATGTAAGACCTTCTACACCTCCACCTGCCGCAGGGGCTTTGCCACTTTCCATGAAAAGGTATGAAAACTCTTACTCCAACCTCAACCTTTCCTTCCCTCACCTTCAAACCCTTGTACCTATAATGCCTAACATAATATATATGGTATAGCTAGATAGGTAAGTAATCAACCACTAAACCTTAGCATTGTTAGTGCCATATTCTGCTGTTGAGCCACTGCCTGTCAGAGAAATGAATTATTGGAATGACTAAGAGAAATTACAGAGCTCTAACCACTCTCTCCTGTTGATGCACCAGTGATTTCAATCATTTGCCATCATGACCCAAGAGGCTTCCAGCCAAACACTACAGCAGCGGGTTCCACTGATTAATAACCCTCTCTGGTTGAACGTGTCTTAATCAGCTGCTGTTGGAATACAATCGTGCATACTCTTGAATCAAAATGACATATGAATGAAAACTGCACTAATCTAAATCTAAAACCCCAGGGTGTGCCACAACCAGATCTTCTTTTCCAGTCACTAAATTTCCTTCTGAGAGTGCAGGTCTAAGAAAAACTATCCAACAAACGCTCTTTCACCCATTACTTTACATAGGTACAGAACTTCTTCCACAGAGTGTCCAGACGCTTTGGCCCTCGTGAGCCTCCCGTGGAAGCGGGCGACATCCTAGTGAACCAGAGCCCCAACAACCCCGACATGGAGGTGGTCCGCATGGAGGATTCCTTCAACCGCCTGATGAGCAAGGTGGGCACATTGGTGAATCGCAGCGTTGTCCTGGTCTCCAAGATGGGCGGCAAACTTGACAAAGTCCTCCAGAGGGCCTTCCTCAACAAGACCAGTGGCCTGGAGGAGGAGACCACCTCCGACCCCTTCTACCCGGCCCGCGACTCAGGCTTCCTGCAGGGTGTGGGCTTGGAGGAAGTGCTGGACTCCTTCTTTGACTTTGGCAAGAGCGTGGTGGAGGAGTTTGGAGCTGTGGTGACCCAGGTGTTTGATGATCTCCATGAGGCAGTGGACGAGGAGAGGAAGAAAGGTAGGCCCATGATGGCACATGTTTAAGAACCACTGCATTACAGTAACATCATTTAAATTCACAAACTGCATATTTTAAACATCATAACTTGTATTATGATTATGTTAGAGAGATGTTTAGTTGTTGTTATTCATGACTATGTGGATACCAGGAAGATCCCAGGAAGAAATGAATGTGATACCAATCAACAAAAGAACAAATCTTATTGGACAGCACTAATTGTGGTTCTCTGTGTGGTGCAGCAAGGGAGAGTTTCCCCCGTTTCCTGCAGAACAGGAAGTTGTGCAGAGACCTGCGAAGACAGACTTCAGAGTGCTGGCAGCTGCAGAACCAATGTGAGGCATGCCAGGGGGCCCTGCTCACAGGTGAAGCACCGACACACACATGATAATACATCCTAACTCTGGACAGCCTGTAATTACTGAACTATTTCACTTGATCACCTGACAGATCACCTGACTACTCCTCCTCCTGTTCCCAGAGTGCCCTAGTGTGCGCGAGCTGCACGTGGAACTGGATGAGGTTTCCCAACTGCTGGATGTGTCCAAGGAGCAGTACGAAGAGATCCTGTCCATTGTCCAGCGCCACACTGATGAAACAGTCAGCTGGCTCGGCAACATGGCTGCCGAATATAGCTGGGTGGCTGAGGTTGTGAGCAACAACAGCATCCCTGAAAATGTCTTCCGTATCACCACGGTGAGCAGGAGGTGAAGGGGTGAAGGGAGAAAGAATGAAAGGACAGAGTAACACTTTGTTCATTAAGGACAGAAAAAGACAAAGACATGGGGTCATTCAGAATGTGTAAATAAATGATTCATGTTGATGATTTTTCATGTATATTTTTTCATGATTAACAATTTACTTGCAATGTCAGATAAAACCAGGGCTGTAGTCAGGGCCTTAGTTGAGTCCAAGTCAATTCCAAGACCAGTTCAGTTGAGTTCAAGTCAAGACCAGGTCCAAAGAGGGTTGAGACAGAGTCAAGCCCAAGACCAGAGCAATCTCAGTCCTATTCAAGACCAGGACTGAAATATGTGACAGTGTGTGTCTTTCCAAAAGCAAAACTAATGCCTAAGGAGTTTCCAAAGGATGAACAGAGATTTAGACTATCTGCAGGAGCTCTATCCAACTAGGATTTTGACCAATCAATGCAGAGAAGTTTGAGGACCATTACATACTATACACATGTGCAATCCCTTATATTATTTGTAAGGCTTGGGAGAAAACAAATAAAGGTGGTCCAGGTGGAGAAAAATGTATCTGAACTTTTACAATAGTGGGAAAAAGTTAAGTCAACATTGAAGTGTGGTCCAAGATGTCAGGAAAGTGGTTTCAAGACTGGGCTCAGGTACTACAGCCTTGGATAAAACATTAATCAAATATAAGAACTGTAATAAATTACTTGCAATAAACTACACACCTAAAAAAGGTCAAAAGAAAAAATAGAAAAATAAGCAAAAGGGTGAAACAATGACCATGGTGAGGATGTAAAATATGACGATACTTGTCCCACTCCCCAGGTGGTGCCAAAGAGCAGTGATGGAGACAACGCATCTGTAACTGTGACCAGGGTGGAGGTAAACATCCTGAACTCCCCCCCACTCATCCTCTCTGTCCCTGGGGAGCTGGAGCTGCAGGAACCAGCCTTCATCCAGTATGTGACCCAGGAGGCTCTGGGCAAGTACAAGGAGATGAAGAGGTGAGAACTTGGGGGAGTGTCCTGCTAGGTAGCACTGCATCAGGTACTTGTAGCATCAGAGCTTTGAATCTGACACATGACCCCCGTCATCCCGTCATCTCCTCTCTCCTATCTATTCTGTCTCTCAACTCTAGACTTTCTAGTAAGGAAAAAAATACAACAATAGTTTAGTGGTCATTACATTAACATTTGATGCTAAATGAAATGTAATGTTATACACTGTTAAATTATTTTTAAATATATTTTTTCTTTGCTTACAGGCATGAGGAGGAAACTACTGAGGGTCCCCTTCCCTGAGTGCAATTTCCATCAACTGGCCCTAGTGAACAGAGCTAGAGTATGTGTTCCTGTGTTCTAGGTACCATGTATATTATTGGCTTTTGTTGAAATGTATATATGAAAGAACCAGTGTTAATCTTTGCCATTTATTAAAGGTAAAATTCAGCATTTTTACCTCTTGCATGTTGTGAAATGATGTATATATTAAAATGCGTCAAACGCATGAAATTACAGGAAGTGATGACACTCATGTGCTCCACAATAAATTTTCTTTAAAAATGTTTTGGCTTTATTCATTTCTATAAGGAGATACCACCCAGTAAGTAACATTTCCAAGAAACAGACCACTAAGGGAACACTTTGAGTAAAACTTTTATTTTTTACTGTACAAAATCATTAGTTTAATTCTCAGTAATTTCATTATCCTCCTCCCTGCTAGTTCCAAGTCTCACCTTTTGGAACGATCACATATTAGATCCTTGTGAGGAAAGCACACAAAGAAACGTAAAAGATTTTCACATCTTTGTCCAATCCTTAGGCTTATCAAATGACAATGACAAATCCCCATTACAAACTCATGGACAGACAATGGATTAAAGTACCTCTAAGACCTGTTTTTTTTTTTAAAACTTTTATTCTTATAGCCATCTCCATAAAAATGCTAAAGCCCTGACCAAACAACAGACTGTGCAAGGTGTTTGTTTTGTCTGGTTCTTGTTATTTACTGCCTTGCTCCAGAAATGATACATCATCTCAGACATTGGGAAAAACAGGGAAGGGCACTGCATAAGCAAATACCATTTGATCATACCATGTCATAGGATGGCTTTGCATAGAAGATGTATTTATTGTTGGCCTTTAGATCAAACTCTCTCCAGCAGACTCAGCTAAACTTAGTGCTAAAGACATGTTCACTCATGAGTTGGTAGGATTTGACTGACAAGGAGAATAACATCTTATGCTACTGTTGCATGTAGGCTTTCTGAGAAATGATGTAATGAACACAAACACATTTTTTGCAGCTATTGCAAAAGGAAAATCTGATGTTGCATGAACTGCTGTTAAACTGCCTTCTGCAAAGTTTCACTAGGTGGATGTGTGCAATGTTAATATATGGTAGAAACAAACAGAGCCACCTTTCGTTAAGAGTTCTGTACCAAATAAAAGACAAAATGCTACAGATGAACTCTTATCACTTGAAATCTCACAGCTGAAAACTGCAGGAAACGGGGGAAACTCTCCATTTCTGCACCAAACAGAGAGAACGACAATCAGCTGTTTAAAAACATTTATAAAATGTTACAGAAAAAAGGGTTTTGCCCTCGGAAATGATCAAAATACCTGTCATGATTTCAAGTTCACAAGTTAAATCCCCATTTAATATGAAAAATAAAAAAAGGATAATAAACCCACGATTTGCCATTCAAGTCACCTCATTAAGAAAAAAACGTACAAATCACTTCCAATATTCTCTTTTTTCATCGAACTGATCATGCCTGCTAAAAATACATTTCTCTGCACACACATCTGCTGTTGCTTTAACTCTCAATACATTCTACAAAACATCCTATTCATTTGCTCGTTCTTCACCTACGCTCTCCAGGCAAGGTCTACAGTCACAGCACATACTTAACAAGTCAACCACAGTTGTTGGTCACTCAAAAACATACTTATCAACCTAAACAAGACAAACCGAACTCATGTACATACAAAAGATCTTGACTCCGAAAATATCAAAGACTTGGCTAAACAAGCTGTAAACAACTTGTAAAACAAAAAAAAGGAAAAATAGGGGAGGAGGGTGGGATTTATCATTTGAAACAAAAGTGAAAACCTGTGCAATTGCAAATGAGCCACCGGTTTGAAATTCAGTGCTCTGAGAGACTCCCTCTTGTTTTGATCACAGTGTTCTGGCCGGTCCATATGGATTATTCGGATTAAAAGGGATCTCAGAGCTTAGTGTACCAGTACCAATCTGTTCTTCCCCAAATAGTTCCACAGGTACACAAATGATAACAAACATCTGCTGCAACCATAACACCTTCCCCTTGCGTTTAGGGGGGATGCAGACATACCAGTGTGGTTGGGGACTAGTGTTTGCTGCGTTCTAGCACTAAAACCTCGTTCTCTGCAGAATCAGCAGGGGGTTTCCCGTTTGGACAGGCTCGTTGTAGCTCTGTGTTGTCCCAAGCCTTGATCTCCGCTGATGTTCGTCAGTGTGACGCCAGAGTTTGCTAATTCAAATCCCCCACACTAGAGGTTGTCCCCTGGCTGGTACTGTGGCTCTGTGGCTGTGAAGTAGTCTTCCAAGAAGGACTGGATGTACTCGAACGTGGGCCTTTCATCGGGATCCTTCTTCCAGCACTGCCTCATCATCTCGTGGAGGGACTCGGGGCAGCCCTGGGGGCAGGGCATGCGGTAGCCTCGTTCTACCTGCTCCAGCACCTCCCGATTCACCATACCTGGAAAAAAGACATGGCAATATAGGTGAGGGTGGTGACATAAGTGTAGCGGGGCTACAAATTAAAAGCCCTTGCAAGTCCATGAAATGCCTGAGAAATTAAAAATGAGAGGTCTAAAAATGACACCAATAATTACAAGTACCTTTTTTCACCCTGTACACATTTGAATCATTGAGTTATTATATTCACACATGAATGCGACTACTGTCCCCTGCGGGCTACCGTAGGTGATTCACGGGAGCCTACGACTGGGGGATTCTTTCCAGTGCATTCTGGGTGAGAAAAATGGAGTGCTTTTTGATCAGACAACAACCCAGCAGGCAGCCTGAAGCAGTGGAAAGTGTTGGCACCACGCAGACAGCAGTAGAAGAAAATCCCGACCTGATACAAACCACTGCCTCAACAAAAAAATCAAAGTAGTATCAAATCGGACTGGAGTACTGGATCCCTCGCTACAGGAAGAGAACCTTGAACCCTGTGACACCGCAGAGATCCCCGGGGAGTTGGGCTGTAGCTAAAAGAAGTTATGACACAGAGACAGTGGTATGAACACAGCCACCCC
>CABFOQ010038384.1:1520-18696 GCA_900660455.1 Gephyroberyx darwinii
TTATGCCAATCAAATTCCATGACTTTTCCAAGACTATTCCATGACATATAGCACAATTTCCATTCTATGTTGGAAATGTACATTGCTTACGTTGAATATCTGATCTGAATGTCCCAGGTCTTATTTCTGGCTACATGTGTCACTTAGGACAGATCCTAATAATTCTGATATGGGTTTGTATTCCTCAAAAGGTAAGTGGATCAACAAGCATGGGAGCTTGACATTTCATTGGTTGGAAAAGAGGATTATCCACAAATTCCCATGACATTTCCAAAACACACATTTTCCATTTTCCATAACTTTTCCAGGCTCGTAAAACACTATTTTTGAGTTTTTTCAACTGACCGTAGGAACGCTCATAGATCAATCAGTCATTGATAAGACCAAACAGGAAGTCTATATAGCTTCATACAGCACAAAAAGGATTCAAGAGAGAGAAGATGACATGAGATAGAGACATGAGTTGGATTCAAACCCACAACATCATCAGTACATACCTAAGCCCACTGAAACACCCGGACTCCCCAGTATGGACCTTTGTAAAGGCATACGGGAGAATACAAATAGTGCAGATACAGATGGTTGAGCAGCTTGCAGGGAATATGTGTCAATGGATGGAAAAAAAGATTTTCGCACATATATCATTTGCACACACCGACAGATGCATGAACAAGGACGTAAATACACAGGCAATATGCAAGGACAAACAAAGGGACACACACAGACACACACACCATCTGATGAGGTTTAGAGGGAAACCACAGAGGTATTTTTGGAAGAGGAACTCAAGGAGGAGAGAAAGGGTAGTATAAAATCAATATGGAGAGGGAAGAGGGGGGTGGATGGAGGGCAGGGGTCAGTGGATGAGAGAGGACAGGAGAGTCAGACTTCCCATCTCACTCTTGACTTGGTCTTTCAACATTAACAGTATGGAGACACATACACTTCTGGCCAAGACTATTGGCACCCATGCATTTTATGCAGATAATGAACAATATCTTCTGAAATTATTGGAAACTCTAAAAGAAAAACAACACATTCATCTAAAATCTAAAAACAGCACATGATCAAACTAAGAATAAAGAAAAATCATTTATGGTTTAAAAATTGTAAAGTGGCCACGGCTATGATGGTTTCTCATTTTCACCAGTGACAGGTTGCAGGCGCCCACATAGTATAAATACAGTAAAAAACAGCCTGCTCTGCTTCCCTGCTGGTTTGTGAAAATGGTGAAGAGAAAAGCAGATGTCGGAAAAACTATTATCACCAAACATAAGCATTCACAAGGCCAAAAGGCTATCTCTAGAGGCCTTGCTATTCCTGTTTCCACAGTTCACAATGTTTTTAAGAAGTTTGCTGCTCATTGAATTGCTGATAATCTCCCAGGATGTGGTGGTAAGAGGAAAATTGACTTCAGATGTGTCAAAGGTTGGTGAGAGCCATTAAAAAAAAAAACACCTGACATGAAATCCAAAGATCTCAAGGCTGACCTGGACAGGTCTGGGGTAATGGTTTCAGCCCATACTATACGCCAGACACTGAACCAAGAAGGGCTTTAAAAAAAGAATTAAGGATTAAAATAGTAGCAGCAGAGAGAGCAATAAAAAAGGGCGCAGAAGGAGCCAATCGACTATTTAAAAGCCAGTATAAATAAGTGTGTTTTTATGTTATTTTTAAAGGTATCAATTGAATTAATTGCTCTCAGGTTTATAGGAAGAGTTTAGGTCCATAGTGGCTGAAGGATGATTCCCCACTCATCAGACCTGTATTGGGAATATATAGTAGATTGCTGTTTGCTGACCTGAGGGATCTATTTGGGGCATGTCTGACAATCGTGTCACTAATATAGGCAGGGGCAAGGTTATGGAGGCACTTAAACACTAGAAAGAGAATCTTGAAGTCAAGCCAGTGAAGCGTTTTAAGTACTGAGGTGATGTGCTCCCTCATTCTTGGAGGAGCGAGAGCCCTGGGGGAGGCATTTTGGACTTGTTGTAGAGCTGCTATGGAGTTTTTTGGTCAGCCACCAAAAGGAGAGAGTTACAGTAGTCAAGTCTTGATGACACAAAGGCATGGACAAGTTTCTTACAGTCAGCTGGGGAAAGCATCCCACGCAATTCAGAGATGTTACGCAGGTGATAGTATGCTGTTTTACAGATATTACTGATGTGGTGCTTAAGACTGAGATCAGTATCAACAATGAAGCCTTGGGGGACCCGTATGTTACTGTCGTTCTGAGACAAAACCTAATACAACATAGTCCCAGCCAGTTTAGTAGGACCTGAGCCAGTTTAGGACCGCGCCAGAGGGGCCAATCCAGTTGTGTAACCTGTCAAGTAGAATCAC
This sequence comes from Gephyroberyx darwinii, assembly GCA_900660455.1. Classification (NCBI taxonomy): domain Eukaryota; kingdom Metazoa; phylum Chordata; class Actinopteri; order Trachichthyiformes; family Trachichthyidae; genus Gephyroberyx; species Gephyroberyx darwinii. Next base: position 3,864 of record CABFOQ010038384.1, read on the forward strand.
ATGATCAACTATGCCAAATTTGAGGTCAAGGAGGATAAGAATGGACAAATTTCCTGAATCTCTATTTATTTTCTCTATTTATTTTCAGGTCAGTTAAGACCTTGAGAAGTGCTGTTTCAGTGCTATGATAAGCTCGAAAACCAGACTGGTATAATAATATTATTAATAAAATGCAAGGGTGATAATAATCTTGGCTATACAGCAATAAAGATGGCATCAACATCACATATAATCATTTAATTTCAATTAGAAAAATACACAGTTATGACTGCAAATTACATAGATCCTTCGTGATCTAGAAGATTACTTAGCCTATTGCATTACCTGTTTGTACCAAGCCCCTAGATGTATTTCGGGATCTGTGTCAGCTTGGCCAACACTAATATATCAAATGTATCATTTGTGGGGGTCTGTGCTAGCAGAGTTAATGGTAATGTACTGGCTGTGGATTATGAGCTATGAAATCAACAGAATCCAGTGATGCTATTCCTATGACTTTGGGTCATTTAATCTAGATTTGTGAACAAGAGCAAATCTCCCAAAGCTAGAAACGAGAGAGCTATCATTCTTAATAACACACTTAATAAATAAACAGCCATTTCCTGGTGTGCACGTGCGTTTGTGTACGTGTCCAGAAAAGTATTGCATAATATGTCAGATTGAGGTGACATTTTAGAGAAATGGGCAGTATTAAGTAAAAGGTAATTTACTTTGTGTGTGTGTGTGTGTGTGTGTGTGTGTGTGTGTGTGTGTGTGTCACTACAGCAATGGAGAGAGAATCCTCTTAGAAATGTTGGCTTGACGTTGTGCCGAAGACCAAAGACATAAACACAAAACACACACACACATACACGCAAATGTCTGTGTCTGTCATTCATACCAAAGCAAACCCATATATGGAAGAACACAAATGTGTGTACATGACGCACAATTCATACACACACACACACTCACATGTGTGCATGCATGCAGACAGACACACACACACACAGCAGTGAAGAGGTTTAGCAGGAGGTGAATATTCTCACGTCGGTGAAGGGATGAGATGAGAGAATTCATTACAAACATCCGTCACCATTTAATTGCAATCCATTTAAAGAGGATTTTAGGAGACCCTGATGTAAAACAAAAAATAGCCAGTGGTAGTACTACTGAATACCAGAACAGCCAGTGTAGATGGTTGAAGAAGTTTTCACAGTGTATATTCTTACTAAGAATACTACTTACTAGACTAAAACTTGGTCTAAGCCTAGTTTAGCCACATTCCCACACCGCACCAGCCTTAGTTAGGACTAATTTCTAGAGCTCTACTATTAATCCTGCTCCCCTAGCTAGCCCTGGACTAAAGTCAGGATTAGACCACCTTTCAGAGAGTTAGAGTTAGCTCAGTTTACTGGTAATCCCAGGGAATACACCATGATGCTAAACCACAAACAAGACACAGGAGATTGTTTAGCCTTTAATCTGTGATGTTGCAGAGCGATTAGGGACACTGTCCTTGAAACGGAAGATGCAAGTTCAAGCTCTCGTGACAGCAAGCACCCCACCCACCCTGCTGAATGATCTTCGAGCAAGACCCCAAATCCATAGCTGCCTTCGGAGATCAGTCGAGCATCTACAATTGAACAATCTACCCTCAGATAAGTACAGTGTGAAAAGCCCATAAGAGGATCATAACTGAAAACTACAAACAATACAGCAACAATGTAATTCAATACTCACACCATACATATAACAATATAATTCCATATCACAATGAGAGAAGACAAAGGAGAGAAGGAGGACAAGAGGGGAGAGGAGGAGAAGAGGAGAAAGAGAGTGAAGGGATAAACGTCATCACTGACCTGCCAGCCTCTCCACTCTGTGTCTCTGCTGTCCTGGGGCCAGCCCAATAAACACCACCTCCTTCCTGAAGTGACCGATCCCTGAGAAGGACAGCACCAAGTCCTGCCCAGCCAACAGCTCAGCCAATGAGGGCTTGACTTGGGCCAGTACAGTAGCCGCCCTAAAAAGGATATGCACATCAATATGCACATCAACACACACACACACACACACACACACCAATGCACTACTTAATCCTCTCCCTCCCGCTCATATTACATAAGAGAGAATCCAGTGATTAGTAATGACACAATCTTCTACTTGACGTAGATTAAGCATCACTAAAAATCACATAACGTGGCTCATAGGTTCCAGAGCTGGTCGGTGAAATCCAAAAGTCCCGATCCTTGCCAGAGCTTCCCGATAAAACGCTGGAGTCATAACTTCACATTTTGAAATGTGGTCGCTTATTTTTCTTCACCGCACATCGGCAACAATGTGGGGAATCTTTTTACGTTTTTTTCCTTCAGTTTACCTAAAATAGCTTGTCAGCACTGTTCGCTGTTTGCCGTCTTCATTAAACCAAGGGCCACCGCAACATGACCTTGCAGCCAGCCGTGCCACTTGGTGTCAATGAGGAATGATTGATCCATAGAGGCCTGGTCTCAGTGATCGTCCTCTCCGAACTTCCTTCAGCATTGTTGTTAAGGCTCATGGACTGTAAGCCTGAATCATTTATAGACCTTGTAGTTTTTTCCTGGAAGTACTGAGAGGAAGAGATAAGATAGACGTTTCATCTGATGTAACATCCTAATAATTAGTCAATGTAGAAAGCTGCAACGCCTCTCTTCAAGGTCAGGTTCAGGTCCAGCAAATCCTCAAGCAAATCCTCCCAAAGCCACAAATAAGAGACATGACAAAATAATCAGTTGCTGTAAAAAATAATCCGGTACAGGTGTGTGTGTGTGTGTGTGTGTGTGTGTGTGCGTGTGCATCTGCATGCTTGTGTGTTTGTATGGTTGTGGGTCGACTCAAGGTTTATACTACCTACTATCTAGTACACATTTACAGTATCCTAGCTTCGAACATTTTCACCACTATGCAGGAAAAATGTAGAACCCAGCATCACTGACTGCAGTTGTTGATGTGACATGATAGTTTGAGTTAGTTGTGCTGATAGTTTTTTGTGTTATAGTGCCATTAGGTGAGTGTGTATGCATGTGCATTCCTGAGTGCATTCATACATGTGTGCAGGTTTGTGTGTGTGTGTGTGTAGGCATGTGCATCCACTCACAGGTCTACTTGCTCCTGACTGGCGAGGTGAGTGACTAATAGCGTGATGTGGAGACTGGGGGCAGGGATCATGGCTTTGGCCAATCGTGGCTCCTGCTGAAGCACCGCCTCTTGGACCTCAATCACAGTTGAACTGATCTGCCATTGGACAAATTTGCTTTCATTCACCACAACTGCTAAATGACTATAGGGGAGATGGGGTCATAAAACTTTTCACAGCTGCTCCTTTTCTCTTGTCCCTCACTGCCACCCGTCTCCTTCCAGGAACTAACTTGGTAAGTGAAGGAAGGGAAGAGAGGGAGGGATGGAGGAAAGGGAGGGAAAATTGGGGCAGCTTCTGCAATTCAACATCACAGATGAGATGTCAACAGATGATGACCTCATGTCAATCAATGTCCTCTCTGAGGAGCTTTTTAGTCAATAAGCCTTCAGATTTAACCTTGAGGTAACTGAATCTTCAAAGTTCATTATTTTCCTCAAATCAACTACTGAAATCATCTGACATCTGAAAATGTAAGTATTTGTTTATCAAACAGTCAATTCATTAATTTCCTGCAGAGGATGGATTTAAGTCTCCTCCACCAAAGGAGAATTCAAGAGTTCTCTCAAACAGCCTCTCTCATCTCTCTCCACTATTATGGAGGCAGCAGGAGGCAACCATGGTCATCTGTTTCTGGGTCACAGAGGAAAGAAGGAGGGAGCAGCAGCAAGAGGGATTGATTTTTTTAGCATCTCAAAAAACAAAGAATTCCCTCCAAACCAGATAGTGAAGGGGTGGTCAGGTGAGGCTAGCTAATACCTACTACTCTCAGGACAAAGAGCTCTCTGACTATCACATTAAAAAGAAAAATCAGAAATGATCTGTTAATGATCTTTGTATTGCTTAAGGACACACCGATTGAGTAGTAGTTTGTTACCTGTGTGTTAGTGATGGGGATGGAGACAAAGTAGTTGGGACGCTGGTTCTGCTTTTTCTTCTTCTTCTCTGCATCCTCCTCGCTGTCCACTCGCCCTCCGCCGTCTCTCTTCCTCTTTCCCTTCTTGTGAGTTGACTCTGGGCTTGGGACTGGAGAGAAAGGGCAAATACACTTCACATTTTGGAAAAGCCCACCATAAAACTGCCTTGATATTTTGAATTAGTGAACTTTAGTTTGTCTGCCATTTTCCCAGCTTCTCTGAAAATGGCTTTTTGGCATTTCTCCCTAAAACCATTGGGTAATGGTAGCCACAAGCCAACTAGCTGGTTAATGGGAAGATAACTTAGAAACACAATACCATCACACTCCTGAAACTAGTTTCTCTCCCCTCTTTCATTTAACCCTCTACTGTAGACTACAAATCTGAATGGCAATTTGAAGACTTTGAAAGAATAGTCACTGTGTACACACATCCCAGTTCCTTCCATGCAGCCGGACTCGCCAAGGTAAACGGAAGCGCGGACATCAAACTGCCCGAATTATCAGCTGACGGTTTCTTCATCTTCTTCCTCCTCTTCATCTTCCTCTCCCTTGATCTGTCTGGATAATGCAAACACAAACACATTGAACACAAAAACACGCAAAGAGCACAAACGGACTCATACATGTTACTCTCAACAACTACCACCAAAGTGTCTTTGATCTAAACAAAAAAAAAAGTTTAAGTTAAGAGTTTCATAGGTATGACAAACCCAGACAGGGATGCAGGCAGCCAGTCAGTTGTACTCACTGGGTACTGTGGAGGATTCTCCCTCGGCCACACCTAGCTGGGTGTCCTTGCTACCTGGATCCATCTGGCCTGAAGTCATCATCATCACCTCTTCCACCCCACTCTCCTGTCCAACCACATCTTCATCACCATCATCATCAGAGGCAACAGCCTTGGTCTCCATGTCACACTCTGTCAGCTGGGAAATGCAGGAGCGTTGAACAGGCTAGAATAGCTAGGACTGACACACACCATCACTATCATCAGTACATAGCATACCAGCTTGTGGATTCAGACTTTCACCACAGTCACATGTCTGAGCTGCCAACAAAGTTTTTCTATTAAAAAAAGAAAATGATTGACGGCTGCAGATGTTGACTTCGTTCTTTCATTCAATTACCTTGACTTTGATCCGGGATGTAGAGTGCTTTACTTGACTGACGTTACAATACTTGATACAAATGGGATGCAGCCTCAGGACTGTCCGTTCATTGGCAGCAAATACCCTCTGTACACAAACTCTTCTCAAACACGTCGATGTGAGGCTCAACAGGACGCGGCCAAGTAGCATGACACACCACCAAGTGTGTCAAATCGATTACAACGTCAGTATGAACAAGTATACGTTTAATCCCGTTAGCTGTTAGCTTGATAAGAAGCAGCTGCAGCTAGCTAACCTAGCCGAGAAAAAGAAAACTTTAGCTTACTCTTCAATACAGTCATTGGTGGCCAGAAAAATGTGAACTCAGGAGTTAGTTGGTAACTCCAAAATCTTACATAATGACCACCTGTTGAAATTAACGTTAGTCAATCAGGCATGCTGCAAAATAAGTGTCAGATGAGCTCACCGCTGGCTAACCGTAGCTATGGTGCTAGCTCGCGAGGCTAAACGGAATGTCATATTTATGTATCAGTATGCTGTTGGAGCAGAGAGATTGTCGGTAGCTGTCTTTGCAGTAAACGGTCAAAATAAAGTACAGAAAATACTGTTAAATGAGGCGGCGCGTGCCCCCCTCGAGTGCCGGAAACAGCAGCGGTTTATCAACAACGAACCCAGAGCCGTGGATAAAGACAGTTCGGACAGCAGTAGGATCCTAATCCAGGCATCGGCTATTCTCCCCGGGTCCAAGAGAAATAACAATATTACAACATACGAATGTAGTAGGAGTTCGGTACAAAAGGCTTTTATTTTGATAGGAACTTAGATAAGAAGAGCATGATCGTTTCGCAGGGAACTTCAAAATTTGAAAAACTGACTCATAGCAGAGCAGAGTGCCCTGAGCAGACAGACACGCGCGCGCGCACACAGACAGTACATCCTATTCTTTGCTGCTGCAGTAACCCCCCCGAGATCAATGAAGTTAATTTGATCTTATCTTTAGTTATTTATATAAGTATACTATATATTGTTATTTTTGTTATATTGTTATATATGTTATTTTTCTTCCACTGAAACCAAAGAGTGCTGCTATCTACACGCTTATGAGCTAAATGAATGAAAAGTTACATGAAGCAAAATATCACTGTAAAATGTACTTGCCTGGTTTAATAAGTGCATTGTTAGTAAACATGCCCGCTTAAAGAAGAATCCTTTCTATCCTAGTTTAATACACATAGATAGGTTGTACATTGATTGTCTGTCATTGCGGGCTGTTCCAATATATAGAAACTCAAAGTACTAAAATCGGGTAAATAAAGTAGGCAACTCTAAACCTCATCAGGACTGTGTTTCTCAAATAAAAAGCATAGTTGCATACATCATATTATATTGCATACATCATATTGGTGCATTGATTTATTAAGCATTCTTGATCATCAAGTCACAGAGATCATACAAAAGCACAACATCAAAGCCTGTGTGTTCACCGGGACCAGACTTTACTACGCTGACTTCTTTTTTCCTTGTTTTCAGTGGAAAGGATGAATTGTTAGGCATACCAGACAGCGCTAAGAACTTGGTGTGTTTTTAGCAGTTGGACCACTGAGTGCTGTTGCTAGTGTTAAACTCTTTTTGAATAGTTGCATATCAACAGTGGTAGCTACAACCAGTACTTCCTGTAAGCACTGATGTTTAGTTCTGCAGCCTAACAGAGGTACCCGGTGGACACAAGGCCTACAAGAACATTGGTGTTTAGGCTACAACTCAGACTAATTTGGTTAAAAGAGATCATTTGTAACGTGTTCTCAAAGCACATTCTAGATTAAGTACAGTATAAGCTTTTTAAGACAAGGTATGTATAGATTGTTTTACATGGAAAATGTTTTCTGACCCTAGAAAACACCTAAACCATTAATAGTGTATAGTAAATTGTCAAAAACATGTCAATGGAGGAATAAGACAGTTTTATTTCTATTTTACTGATGCTTTTGAGGTTTTTCTGCAAAAGGCTGATTGTTTGCACAAAAGCAAAAGCATCTGTGTCAAAACTCAGCACATTCAATTCAACACCAGGCGTGGTCTAGCGAAGCCTATGTTGAGAAATAGCATCTGGTGATCAATAATTTTGGTATTTATTTATTTATTACTGTAATAATTTACACCCAATATTAACATTACAACTTACATGATTACTATCAGTGGGTGATCTGTTTAATTTGATCAAGCAGGGTGGTGGGCAAATCAATTGATGTTTTTTCTCACATTTCCCCCTGGATTCTCTAGTTAGTAAGAGAGATACTTTAAATCATTTTGCTAACTTCATTCCTCTTCAAACTGCCCACTAACTTTCACTGATATCACTGCTGTTGATACAGAGCATCACTGATACTGATACTTGTTACTGCTGAACATGTCCCAAAAACTCTTACCACTACCAGATTTAGCACTACTTCCAGATCCACCGCTACCAGAACCATCTCTGCTTCCATATCCACCGCTACCAGAACCATCTCTGCTTCCATATCCACCGCTACCAGAACCATCTCTACTTCCATATCCATCACTACCAGAACCACCTCTACTTCCAGATCCACTATCAAAATTACCACAATTCCCAGCACCACCGCTAACAAAACCACCACTACTTCCAGAACCACCGCTACCAAAACTACCACTACTTCCAGGAACACCGCTACCAGCACCACCACTACTTCCAGGAACACCGCTACCAGCACCACCACTACTTCCAGGAACACCGCTACCAGCACCACCACCCACATCATTCCCACTGCTGCTACTACTATTGCAACTGCTGTGCTTCAGTAATTCTCTGTGTATTTCACAGATTGCCTCCGTGTTTTTTTGACACTTCAGCAGTCCAGTCACAGTCTCGTGGTAGAGAACGTTAACATCCAACACAACGTTCTGTGAGCTCTGTTGTCTCCAGGGGACTGCGTAGTAGTTATTGCGTGTGTGGTGCATCATCACTAGAATGACGGGCTTGTCACCTGTTGACACCAAAAGAAAGGAGGGGAGGAGAGGACATATGAGATAGAGTTTAGTGGTGGACTTCTGAGGAGGAGGATGTCAAAGAACACATCATCATCATCATCATCAACAAATAGAATTATAGGGGTGTAAGTGTTCAACATGTCACTTTAAAAAAAAAAAGTATTAATCAATATTAATGATCTGAAAACAAATCCTGCCGTTACCTAGAACGCTACTCATGGCTGCCTCCACGTCTGACCCAACCCGTGAACTGACTGGACGGAAGACAATGATGATCTGGCAGTCCTGGATGTCCTGGGTCTCCTCCAGCTTAAGCCCGCCCTGATCCATCACGCTGTCTAGTAGGGTTTTATGGGCGCCAAAGGTTTGACCACTTATGACCAAATGGACCTTCACTGTGGCTAGACCCAGAAAATATAGTGGAGGGGAACAGTGTTCAAACTGAAACATATTTATACCTATGAGTAGGTATGAGTAGGTGTTGAGACCTTAAAATGACAGACAATAGCAGTTAACAGTTCTTGGTAGCCAGTTCCTAGAAAGTAATATGATGTAGTGATGAGGAAAAAAAGAAGAAAAAACCCCCAAAACTTTTTAAACTTTGAACATAATACTTTAAACTGACTGCACCTCATTTGATTTGGAGCTGTTTAAAGAGATGCAACAATGCTAAGAACAAGAGAACAAGATTGCTACTGGGAAGTTAATTTACCAGTTTAACTTACTTCTGTTTTATTAGATAACAGTGAGGCATGAAAGTGCCGAGCAAAGGCAAGCACAAACATACGTAGCATTTCTGGCATCCCTCTTTGAACCATCAGTACCACAAGCTGGGAAGTTAACAACTTAGCTTGTGGCTAGCAGATCCCATTGGTTTGAATAAAAAAATACTCACAATTATTGAAACATGCAATTTTTTAGGTCACATGAAAATTAAACAGACCTCCATTATTTTCCTTTGGAGATGGAGATGGCAGGATGCAGAAACCTGACTCTTCTCCTAATGAGAAAGACAGCATTCATTAACCATGACATCTTTCAAACTTTTTTCAGTCACAAACAGATTCACTTATATTTACCAAGTGCCTTATAGATATAAGACATTCAATTTGTTGCAATTGGTGTTCAAGGGCCCACTGTAAAAATGATCTCCGTATTTTGGCCTGTATATTCAAGTGTTATGGAACAAGAAGAAGGGTCTCAAGGTGGTTAAGTCGATGTACCTACCTAACCCTAACCCTGCATTGAAAGGGGGACCAGTTTGATCCTTCTTGGGGGACATCACACTGTTCCTTGTATCTGTAGGATCAAGACATGAGACATTACAATCAGCGAAACAACAACAATTGTTATCACAAATCAGGAGGGATCACTAAATTAACCTTCTCAGAGCAAATCCAACCATCATGGAACATTTCTTCACCCCACCACAGAAAACCCAAAACCTGCTGTTTAGGTTTGACATCGAAAATACAACTTGAAGCTCTTAACAAATCTCAATCATACAAATAATGTTGAGTTTGGTTGTTTATTATGGAATCCATTATTTATCCATTTCTTAACTTTGTAAACCAATCCTCCTCTAAGGCTGAAACAGGAACTGGAGTATGGTGCCCCCTGCTGAGGCCCTGTCATGCTGGCTTTGTTTATGTTTTGATTTATTGGATTAAAGGTATTTCAAAATGAAAATTGTATTAAATAACAGCCCAGCATGTGTTTTAAAATTGCTCATACAAGGACTGGCAGTATATGACGGTGAAACACAAATGTGAAACGTATTCTGAAGCTGGAGTTGGCTTGTTTATGTTTGTATCATTTTTAAACCTTAGAGCAAAACAGAGCTTTATTTTGAATTGTGATGGAATCTGAAAGTTGCAAATAGATTATTTTTCATCAGTATGTAAAAAAAAATATTAGTGCAGATACTCAAAATTTATATACTAAAAAAATCCAGATTGGGATTGCAACTATATTACATCATGTAGATTCACAAATTATGAAAAAAACAAAAACAAACAAACAATAAAACGAACAATCTACTGTACATAGATGATAGAATATAAACTTTGACTTAGGAATGATTATTGTGATGCTAAAGGTAAAATCCTTCCAAAAAAGGAGTTCATATGTGGTATTCCTGTGGTCTAAGATAGTTTGAACAATATTTGTGAACATGAACAATTCTCTACTAAAGGTAGCAACAAATTAAACCTGACAGTTCCCAAACTCAACCAAATGAAAGCAGTGACAGTCAGTACTAATTTAACGGTGATACATTGAGAAGATCTGGCTCGTGGTAGTTTTCATTTCACTGTAATTCTTATGTTATGAGAGAGTGGAAATAAGCAAGATTTACCTTGTTTTTCTGGGATATGGGCATCATTTTGGGTAGTGTAGGAGCCCACAGCAAGACTTGTGCCTGACAAAAGGCATTTAACATAAAACATCACAATGTGCTTACTGTAACATAGTGCCTCAAATAAAGCAAAATCTTAATAAAAACTAGTATGGTTCAAAAGCAGCTGATACAGGAAAGTTTCAAGTTTCAAGTTTATTGTCACGTACTAGATAACAACGCAAACATCATTACCAGTAATGAAATTCTTGTCCTCCGGGTCAACTCAACTTAACACAGTATGTAAAAAAGTCAAATAAGTAAAAAAAATAGGTAATAAAACAGTAATAATATGAATAAGTAAATAAGTAAGTAAATAATAAGTGATTAAGGAGAAATAAGATCAAACAGTAATCAAACGGTAATAAGGTCCAGAGAGCAGCAGTACTAAGGTGCAGAGAGCGGTGTAGTATAAATAATATTTTTTTTTAAAGTATGTACCTAGGAAGAATAAAATATCATAAAGAATAATAATAGAGATATTTACAGAATGAGCCAACCACCAACATGAAGGAAATGCCAGAGCAAATAAGGGACACAGCATATGGTGGCAGGGTGGACAGGTAGTTACCACCTCCTTAGAGGTCAAGGCAATGAATACAGAGCCATTCTGTAGTGATCACGTTCATCCAATGGTGAAGCATTTCTATCCCGATGGGAGTGGTTTTTATGAGGATGATTATGTCCAAAGAGCACAATTTGATGAGCATGAAAACCTTACTTTCTCTGTCACCAGATCTCAACCAACTATCAACAAAACAAATGATGGAATTGAAATGATGGCGTTACACCATGTATGCCAAGGTGCATCGAGGCTCTTCTGATTTCTCCTGGTGACCCAACACCATATTAAGATAATTTATCAAGGTGTTTGTTTAATTTTGGCAGTTGCCTGTATATTCAAGTGTTATGGGACAAGAAGAAGGGTTTCAAGGTGGTTAAGTCGATGTACCTGGAGCTACACCAAAAGCGGGACCAGTTTGATCCTTCTTGGGGGACATCACACTGTTCCTTGTATCTGTAGGATCAAGACATGAGACATTACAATCAGTGAAACAACAACAAATGTTATCACAAATCAGGAGGGATCACTAAATGAAGCTTCTCAGAGCAAATCCAACCATCATGGAACATTTCTTTACCCCACCCCAGAAAACTCAAAACCTGCTGTTTAGGTTTGACACCGAAAATGCAACTTGAAGCTCTTAACAAATCTCGATCATACAAATGATGTCGAGTTTGGTTGTTCATTATGGAATCCATTATTTTTCCATTTCCTAACTTGGTAAACCAATCCTCCTCTAAGGCTGAAACAGGAACTGGAGTATGGTGCCCCCTGCTGAGGCACTGTCAGTCCATTACTGGCTTTGTTTATGCTTTGATGTATCAGAGAAAAGACACTATTTGACTCTAAAACTGCCTGACTAGGCTGTTAGGCCAGTAAAGTATTGCAGTATTTTCTTGCAAGGCTTGGGTGAAATCTTTCACATTGTTGATGAGGTCATTAGAGGAGGACTTCAAAGCTATGCCAGGACTCTCATATGTTCCCTCAACGTTGAAGACAGAAAGATAGTAAAATAAAACAAAATAATAGAAGATAGTAAAAATTACCACAACCTTGGCTGGGTTTCTGTTTTTCATTCTTTATTTCCTCCAGCAGACCGATGTGAGCATCAACGAACATCTGGACATTGTCCAGTTGGGTCTTCATGTCCCTCAGGATGTGGAGGTAGTCATTCAGGACCCCATTCTCAGTTAGGGCATCTAGAGAGAGAGAGGAATCTGAATAACAATACAAACATACAAAATACTAACATTCTCATCCTGAAACCATATGACAACCAAAGAGAGAGAGAAAGAGAGAGAGAGAGAGAGAGAGAGAGCATGAGTACAACTGTAAAACCTGCACTTCAGTATACTATAGGGAACCAAAATGGTGAACTTGAAAATAACCACTAGTAAGGTTGCTATCCATACCCTTCAGTGATGCATCTGGGACAAAATTCCTCAGTTCCTTCAGGACCACATCAAGTGGCTTCTGAAACACAAACAAATGAGAAACAAAAAGCACACACTCACACACACACACACACACACATAGAAGCACAAACATACACACATTACAAATGTAATCTGGAAATTTTTAATTCATTTGTGCTTCATACAGTTCTTCCTAACTCCTACTCTGTGTTATTTATCTCACCACTAAATTAGATGGAACCTGCACTGATGGCATTTGGACAAACACACACACAAACACACACACACACACACACACAGTCCCTCCTGACTGTATTTTATTTTTTTTCAGGCATTATTAATCATTAGATGTAATTCTCACATCTATTAGAACATGTTAGCTGACCTGCTTGTGTATTATTTCACTGATGCCCTTCCTCAGTTTGAATTGGTGACTTCCAGGAAACAGTTCATTCAGATCTTCTCTGGTCAGCGACTGGATGTCAGAGTCACTGCGAAGATCGGACCCTGTGAAAACAGGCGTGGTATTAGGGAGGGTGAACTGACGAGTTGAATTCCTCACAATCCACTTCCTGGTAGTCAAAATGTTGCTGGTTCGATCCCAGCACTGACAGTGCCCAAAGTGCCTCTGAGCAAGGACACGTGACCTTCATCTATCCTTGTAAAACTGCACCGTTCATACAGATGGTTTTCCTCAGGTTTAGTTGATCATAGCCTGGAAAGAGCTTGTTACAATTAATTTCTTACCATTCATATACCTCCACTAGTACAATGAGTTAGGGAACATGTTGTCATTTTGTTGTCACAGGTTTGACTTACACTCAGTGATCAACGTTACTGCAACCCGCCACGCACCCAGGGTAGATGCCCGCTCCTTCATTTCCTTTCTTTCTCAGTACTACATTCTGAGTCTACACTTTTAAAGCTTCTTTTATAGTCAATCCCAGGACGCCGTGGGACCATGGCATGCAACTGAGCCACCAGGATGCCCATATTTTACATTCAAATTTGTTCTCAGTTTTCATTCATTTTGCAATGTATTTTTTAAAATGCATCTATTATGTATTCATCTTCTGTTTACTTTGTGCCCGGGCGGTGTGTCTTCACCCAAAGACGAGCCACTTACTTTCAAGCGTGTAGGCTGCTGTTGGGTATTTCAGCTTTATTTCCTTCAGCAAAACCGACATGGTTACACCTGGAGGGAAAGGAACGATAGAAAAAAAGGATCACTCACTCTCTCCCTCTCTCTCGCGCACACGCATACGCACGCACGCACACACACACACACACACTTTTTTTTTTATTACAAACATGTTCTGTTACGTGTTGTTAGGTGAATACATTTGACTTGAAAGGGAAAGACGGATGGTGGACAGAGAGAAAGAAATAACTTAAAGACATATTGAACATATTGCAGAGTGGTGGAAACACAGCACAGATCGAAATCACAGACTGACAGCTCTGCCCGAAATCTTCTATTCCTTCAACATTTCGCTGTCAACTTTTGTGAAAGGTAGAGTTCTCAAATTAGTTTTTTAATTATATAGAAACGTAAATACCAAACGCATAACCTGAACATTTACAATCACAATTTCACTTTACCTTCGGAAAAATATGCGCATACTCACTTGGATCGGAAAAGAAAGTGAAAGTTTGGTATTACGATGCGATTCTCATGATGACAAGACTATTGGTCGCTTGCATAGTGATTGACAAGCCTGTTACCCTATCCCGCCTCTCGCCTCGAGTGTTGTCCCGCCCAATTAGGCAGCTGAAATGACATTCGGTTTCGACATCCGAATGTTATTTCAGTGGTGGAAAGCTTTCTGTTGTATGGAGTACTGCTACTACTACTACTACTACTACTACTGCTGCTACTACTATTACTATTACTACTACTACTACTATTACTAATACTATTACTTCTGCTACTACCACTACTACTACTACTACTACTACTACTACTACTACTACTACTACTACTACTACTACTACTACTGCTACTACAACTACTACTACTGCTACTACTACTATTACTATTACTACTACTATTACTACTACTACTATTACTAATACTATTACTTCTGCTACTACTACTGCTACTACTACTATTACTATTACTACTACTATTACTACTACTACTATTACTACTTCTATTACTTCTACTACTACTACTACTACTACTATTGCTATTACTATTACTTCTGCTACTACTACTGCTACTACTACTATTACTACTGCTACTACTACTACTACTATTACTA
>CABFOQ010038418.1:6268-24564 GCA_900660455.1 Gephyroberyx darwinii
CGGACCCTCCGGACCCCCAGGCGGCCCTGGAGAGGACGGCGAGAGAGTGAGCATACTTTAAAACGATACACTCAGAGTTATCCTTTCCTTCTTCCTTTCGTTATCGTCCCTCGCAGCATCTCTTTGCATTTGTATGAGTGTACCTCAGAGAGACAGGGCTGACAGAAAGAGAGAGGCGGAGTGTGTGTGTGCATGTGTCTGATGTGAGCGTGGTCCCCGTGTGCAGTGTCTTTCATTGATATGCTAACATAGAGGGCAGAAATGAATACAGGCTGAGTTCAGCTTCCCTCCCTCCTGTCCTCATGTTAACTTCTGCTTTCTCTATTTCTCCACTGTTTCTCACCCTTCTCTCCCTTATTTTTCATCAATGGCTTTTGCATCTCCCTGCACACCTTCACTACCCCTCACTCCTATAACCTGATCCCCTCCTTCCCCTTCTCCTTTTACCTCCCCCGTTGTCTGCACCTACCGCTTATCCTCACATTCTCCTCCATTGTCATTCATGTGCTTGTGCGTGCCACAGTCTGACCCGTTCTCTCCTCTCTGTTTCCCAGGGAGATGATGGAGAGATCGGACCCAGGGGACTCCCCGGTGAACCAGTGAGTGATCACATTCATTATCATACAATCTGGCAGTGATTCTGGGAGAGCTCAGGTACCGTTCCCATCAGCTCACCGTGTTAGCGAACAATGATATGGTCTGATGATGTCATATATCATCCGCTCATCACAAGCTCTGTTAATCCATATAGATGGACATTTTTAAGCACTATATTACTGGAAATCCAGTTTATTCAGGCTTCCTCGGTGCCTCATCGGTAAAAAAGAGAATCTTTGCAGGTGAGAAATTCAGGAAGCTCACAACAAGCTTGTTATAAGCTTCCCACCCTCTCAGGCAGGATATTCCCTGTGGAGAGGAAAGGATAGTGAGGCAGAGACCATCAGAAAGCCCTTGAAATCTACTGCAATGATTTCTTTTGACCACCAGGGTATGCTATATTGATTTGAATTCACACTGCCAGCAGGACAATACCTCTTGTTAGGTAACTGTAACTGTGAGGAAAAGCACTGAAATTCAAAGCAGTCTTTGATAGGCATAGCCGCGGGGGATGAAGAAAACAAGGAGTTTCAGCTTTCCCTTGCAATCTGATTCGGTAGAATATCCTCAAGGACATTTGACAAGTCAGGTTGTTTCCAGAAGTATCATTTTCCAACTTGATTTAGCTGAGCGTGTTTTATAATTCATGAATTCTTTCATATCATTCTAAACCTCATCTCCTTCTTTTCTCCCCAGGGGCCCCGTGGTTTGCTGGGACCAAAGGGACCTCAGGGACCTCCTGGACCCCCTGTGAGTCCCTCGCGCCTTCCCCCTCTCACCATTTCCTATCCACGTTGTTTCCCACAGATTTACTGTTACTGCAAAAATCCATGATTTTGTCCTCGCGCAAGAAAACATGAGCAAAATACATCAAAAACAACACCCACAGAGAAACACAGAACTCAATACATCCAGCACAATATACACCCAGACAGCAGCATGTTATCGAGTTTAGCCTCACCAATTGAAAAGCTCTGCGGAAGAGTAAATCTGTCTGTGCATTCCAGGTTACTTTATATCGTTTCATGAGATTTATTTCCACGCAGGCGATGCACATCATATAGCCAGCTTGTTTCAATCTACCATCCACCGCGCACAATGTTAAAAATGAGAAAGCCAATAAATGACACACTAAAGACCAATGTGCATAGAGCATATGGGGCGAAGATACAAAAGCCAAGAAACGCTTAGCAAGCAAACGTAAAGCTCTGGGTGTTATTTTATATTAGGGAAATCCCTTTCTGTAGTCAGTTGAGAGGGTGAGCTTCAACAGATTACGTGATTTCGTGCACCCAGAACACGAGCACGGTGCAGTTGTAGCGTATTACACACATTATTTTTTCCGTCTTGCTCCTTTTTATGTGTGCTGAGTGTTGTGTTCATCTCATCTGCTGTAGGGCGTTACTGGAATGGATGGGCACTCTGGACCCAAAGGAAATATCGTAAGTGAAGTTGGAATTGATTGAACATCTGATATACAATACGTGAACAACCCCCAACACACACACACAGACACACACACACACAGACACACACACACCTGTCACAGACTCTCAAGTCGCACCAATTTCTTCTCTTCCTCTCTATTTCACACTGAAATGCACAATATTGTCTCATAAGCTCTCACTTATACTCTCTCTCTCTCTCTCACACACACACACACACACACACACCCTAATACACTCAGAAGATACTTTGCACCTAATAAAGAATAGACTGGCTGTATTGAGGCCCATTTGAGAAGTGGCGACCATGGCCAGCTGTATTATTCCAGGTCCATTTCTGGGAGCGCCTGGCCATAATGAGAGAATGCCTGGCCGGAGCAGCCTGCCTACTGGGAATGCTCCAATTAGGGAGAGATGGAAGGTCCACATCTTTCCCAGACTCTTGGACTGGGGGAACATAATTGATTGTCAATTATCTGAGAGGCAAGGCGTTTTGAGTTTGAGGTTCAGCAGTTTCTTTCATTAGGAAACTAAGTATGAGAACTGTTGTGTGTGTGTATGCGTGTGTGTGCGTATGTGTGTGTGTGTGTGTCCTCTACCTCAAAGAAGGACAACCTGCGGTAATGTTAGTCCAAAGTTATGGCCTGTCCTGGTGTTAGAAGATAATAATGTAGTGATATCGCTAATCTATCTCAATTTAGAGCCACATTTCACTGTAAAGCTGCCATTTCTGAGACAACAGATCACTCTTACCTCGCTGTGGGATGTTTTATTCAAGGACATGAACTAATTAATCACTGTATTAATAACAAAATTTCTAAAAGCAATGTTTATTTTTTCTCAGGGGCCTCAAGGAGAGCCAGGTCCCCCTGGACAGCAAGGCAACCCAGGTGCTCAGGTCAGTAGTAGCATTTTCTCCTTTTAACCCTGTGCTGAGTACTGAGGTGTTCATTCTGAACAGGATACAGGAAGAACGCACATTGATGAAGTTATGTCAGTTTTGTCTCTTTCTAATCCAAAAAGGAGAATCTTATGGGCATTTTTTGTCTCGTCCACAGGGACTTCCAGGGCCCCAGGGAGCGATTGGAACTCCAGGAGACAAGGTAGGAGCCGTGGATCATCGAATAACTATAATATATTTTGAAAAATCTCTTCCTGCAAATCCACAAGCAAAACTGCCAACATGATAAAATGTTAATAGACAGAGACCCAAATTCCATAAAATTGCAGGAAATTGTCCCATTCATTTGCATGAGATAAAACCCAAGTTGCTATCTTTTTCCTATTCCTGACGCGGGACCAAATAGTGCCTCGTAGACAGCACAGATAGATTTGAATCAGGATACATTTTAATCCAATTTGGGGGAAATCACATTTGCCCAATTATATGGATCGTATTCAGTTTATTAATGAATATTTTGAATTTGAGAATGATAGTATGTAGATTTATTAAACATTAGACTGTTTGATGAAACGCAATAGAATGTAATAAAAATGAAATAAAAAATGCATGAATGAATAAACTGAATTTATTTCTAATGTACAGTCTAACACAACTCCATACATGCCACTGTGCAACTAAATGTAACACTTGTATTGGTCCCTCGTTTCTCTTTTCTCACACCAAATGAGTAAATAGATCAATAAATAATAAAAGCCTTAATTGATTATTGACTGTCTCTGTCTTAATTGAGAGCACAACGTAAACAAAGGCAGTATATTATTGAATAGATATCATAAATCTCTCTGTTAGCAGTCTAATGCCACAATATCTATTGTTCTAAAGCCAGCTGCATAGCTCAATGCACAGATTATTGGTCTTCTTTCCCTAATTTTTGGAAAACATTTATTGGTCTGTTGCATTGGCTGGCTGAATTGTATACAAATGAGATACTCTTTATAATCATTCTCCTCTTTTGTACAGCAAAGTCGACAGGTCGTTAATATCTCCCGTGCAAACATTTCTCCCAAAACCCAATTTCTGAAAAAGGAGCTTATTGAGAACAAGGAAATTATGTCCTGTGGCGTTATCCATTTTTTTTTGAGTAATGACTGTAATGACGCACGTAGCCTGCGCAATGTCTCAGCCGCCCTAACATCTTGTCTTGTCTTCTTCTCCTCCCAGGGCCCTACCGGAAAGCCAGGCCTGCCAGGAATGCCAGGAGCTGACGGCCCACCGGTGAGTGTGACCTAGTTGAAAGACAAACACAGAGAGAGAAGCGAGCAGAGTCTCTCTCTGACACACTCCATGCAAAATTCAATTACTTAATCGGCATGACTGTTTATTAGAAACAATATTGACAAAGCAACATTTAAAACAACACACATTACTGAATATATTCTAACCATATGGAGATGATTAATTATTTGGCTTGGAAACATTTATTATACAACAGTACATCATCTCCAATACCTATTATAATTGGAGAAGAGCTCCAAAATCTCCCTCTCTCACACACACACACACACGCAGTTCTCTCTCTCCCATCCCCCTCACACCTGTGCTAATGACAGGTGCGCCTTGGAAGTGCACCAGGTGGCATCTGGGAAAGAGGAAGAAGAGAGAGAGAGGATGTGAAAGATGAAGAAGAGCTGTAGGGCAAGATGAGCTGACAGGGAGATGTTAAAAATGGGTGATGCTGTGAGAAATGGGGGCCTTGCTGAAAGAGAGGAAAGAGCGAGATGTGCACTATACGATGTCCCTCCATTCTCTGATGGCTTTTTAGTGTGGAAATAGCTCTTCCCCATTTACACACTCTTTTTTTATTCATCCATTTGTTCCCTCTTCCATCAGCCTCAACATGCCCTCCGTGCCCCCTCCCTACCCCTCGTTCCTCTCCTCCCCCTGTCTGTGTTTCGTTCTCTCTCCTCTCTCTCGCCACTGAAAGCCTATCAGAGACATCGCAAAGCTCTTTTGTCTCATCACAGCGCAATCAGTTTCCCTCAACCCTTTTTTTTTCACCGGACATCCATGCGTGCATTAGATGGGTGTGTTTTTTGGTCTGGGGTTTTTGTATTGTGTGTGTGTGTGTTTTGTATTGTGAATTTCAAGACAGACAGCCTTGGCTTTAAGAGCTCAGTAATAGCCTGTAGTGCCTCCATAATACTGTTCATTAAGGAGAAATCCCAAATGAGATTGAAGACTGAAGGCTCTTATTCAAACGGCCTTTTCCAGTTTGATACATCCTCCAATAGTTTTACAACTTAATCCCTCAGTAATAGGGAATGGTGTAGTATTTATGATGGTAATTATCCTGGCATGAGACGCTCTTAATGTGTTCCTTAATAATTCACAGGGTCACCCTGGAAAGGAGGGACCTAATGGAGAGAAAGGGCACTTGGTAAGTTTCCTTCCTTCCCTCCTTCCTTCCTCCTCCCGTGTTTATGTGTGTTCTTTCACTCTCTTTTATATTTTTTTTTCTCGGCTCATTTACACTTTACTGTCTGTTTCTCTCTCCTCTCTCTCTGTTTCCTCTCCTGGTTCATGCATATTTGAATAAAACATTTTGCATTAATGTAGATTACATTAACGTTGTGTGTGTGTGTGTGTGTGTGTGTGTGTAACAAGCCCTCACCAAAACATCCATCTCTCTCCAGGGCCCTGCTGGTCCTCAAGGACCCATTGGTTATCCTGGCCCCCGAGGTGTGAAGGTGAGTGTTTTTGTTATCAACGTAATTCCTAATATCATTACCTCGTGGTGCGCTGCGATTAAAAACGTTGATGGGGTAATAGTTGTCCATGATCTTATTGAACAGCTGCTGATTTGCAAGATTTGTCTTACCAACCAAAGTTTGATTTTGTGAAGACCTAGATGTTTTACAAATCAGAAGCCAGAACATCCCAATACATTGTATGCTTTCTTTTCTTAGTTCTTTAACTTCTTGAAGTTCTTTCAAGGGAATTCAAGGACTGTAAAAATGAAGACTGGAGGTTAATCTTTATATACTCATATCTTAGCTCATACAGGGTGGTGATGGGGTTGGGAACATGGTGGTAGAAAAGACCTAATGGCCCACCGTGCACAACCCTCCTCTTTGGTGCCATTACTCGCTGATGAAACAGACAAAATAATTCCCCTCAAACGATCCTTACAGAGAGGGGTTGACGGGTCAGAGTCATTAAAGCATCCTCTGAGGGAGAAGATCACACCGGTGGCTTGACTTCTAACATCTGACATCTGGCTTACAATCTTGCTAACTGTCCCCTCGCTCTGGGAAAATGAGCATATTTGAGGACCTCGACATATATAGCTGGAGTGTGAAATAGAGTCAACAGAATAGAGAATTTCATGTATTGTTGCAGTTACATTGGGATCTACAGGCAAAACACAGCAAAGTGCACCCACCCTAACACACAAACTGTCCCGATTTCTTATTTTAGAATAACTAGAACCATTGTGTTGTTATGTGGATGCCCTCCTCGCTTTATGTGACAGACCCATGGTGGGGCTGAATCTCCCATCTCCCAAACCCATCTCTCCTGTCTAATATGTTGCTAGCCAATAATGTCCGTCTGCCTTTGCTTCACAGGGAGCCGACGGTGTACGGGGTCTGAAAGGACACAAGGGCGAAAAGGTAAGAGAATGCCGGCTTTTGGCTTTGTGAGAGAGGGATTGTGTGTCAGAGGAGGAGATGCTGCTGTGCTCTGTCCTTACTGTGGATGTGTCAAGAATGAGGTTTTGAATAGATACATGAAGTAGATGATGGCGGTAGTGATGATGATGATGATGTTGGGGGTGTCGATGATGATGAAACTCTGGTCATTATAATGATAATCCTAATGATATGCTGTCTCACACTCGGGAGGCTATCTGAAGTGGGTTGGTAGAAAAAAAAGAGTTTCTATGGCAACAGGGAATGTCGAGAAAACCTGACATCTGTGTGTGTGTGTGTGTGTGTGTGTGTGTGTGTGTGTGTGCGAATATCACACAAATGGTTTTCAACATCTGTATCATCTAATACTTCCCATTCGTTACATCCTCCCATTTCTGTCTCCTTTATTTTTCTTGCTCCTAGGGAGAGGACGGATTCCCTGGCTTCAAGGGAGATATGGGGATCAAGGGTGACAGGGTAAGACTTTTTTTAAAAGAAAAATTTTATTTGATCAATGGTATGTGTCAACCACATCGTGACTGCTGGAAAAAAAAACCTTGTCAATGACCTCAACAGAGAATGGACAATTGTAACCTTTCCATTGTTGTTTTAGTGACCTCACTTAGGCTAGTTTAATGAACTGTGGCAGGTTGGGCGTCTTTTTTTTTAAATACACCCACAACAGTCAATGACTGACTCTAAGGGGAGGTGACCTTTACTTAAACTGATTAAATGTAATGACCGCTCTTGTCACGTTATCTCCTCATGCCCTAATCCTCTGTGACCACTATGGAATGGAGGGTAATGGGCAAACATGAGGTGTTGTTCCTATTGCCAGCCGTTTGTGTGTATGTGTTCATCTCAAGTCTCAAATTTCAATCTCCTTTGCCACTTTTGGTTACTCTTACCCAGTTGAAAGGACAAGTTTGACCGGTGCACGTAGCTTCCCACTCCAAACCGCATCAGGAATTTACACTGTCAAGTCACAGGAAAACTGCCTTTTACAGTGAGAAACATAACTCGCCCTAGCCTTCACTTCAAACATCGAACCCCCAGTCTCTGACTAGGCTGTCTATAGATGTGTATAGAAAGGAAGGAGGAATCAATGGCAGTTTAAACCCCTTCAAACCCGAGAGAGAGACATGGGGCTCCAGTCTGTCTTCCTCTGGAGATGTAGTGGATCCAGATGAAAGCGGAGATTTAAGAAGGCCCTGTGCTGAAGAAGAGACACTCAGCATGGACTGGAATCTAAATGCCTGATTTTCAAGTGTGCTTATGAATTGTGTGTGTGTGTGTGCGCACACAATTTATAGTGTTTGATGAGCTTGCATGTGTGAGTCAAGTACAGTTTGCTTGATGTCTTTTTATGTGTACGTGAGTGTGTGTGTGTGTGTGTGTGTGTGTGTGTGTGCGTGCGCACAAGCCTTTAACTAGATACCTTTCACGCACCACTGGGTCTCTGCAGCAACGGCTGGTTGTCAGAGCGAGTTTGTACCCTGTCATTTTATGTGTGGCCGGCTCTATAGGAACCCAGAAGGGGAGAACGCTTACAGATGGAGGCAATAACAGGAGCCCTATAACTGCTATGAGGGGCAGACAGCAGTGGAAATGGCCTTGTTTGATTCCTTACGCAGCTACACACAGCCATTGCCCAAAATGGACAGGCTTGTGTGCTCAACCAGAAGAATCTGTTATCTAGTTCCACTGGTGCTGCGTTTGTCATATTACATGAATATGAAGATGGTGAATGTCATGAAGATATAATCTAATAGGATGTCAACCATTCCTTTGTATTTGACATGAAACAATGTGAAATAAGTGTATACAGTATGACAAGATATGAGATGACTTTGCATGTCATGATAAGGAAAACTATTTGTTTTTTCAAATTGGCTTTCAGGGTGTTTCTGTGTATTCTGCCCCAGTGATGACAGTGGATACATACGTTAAAGTATACAGGTAAATGACGACACTAACGTTCTCCTGCCTTCTGCTCTACAGGGAGAGCTTGGACCAGCAGGACCCAGAGGAGAAGATGGCCCTGAGGGCCCTAAGGGTCGCTCAGGTCTTCTTGGAGATTCTGGTCCTCTTGGTCCCAGTGGTGAGAAGGTAAGCTCTTGCTCCTCTGGACAAATACAAAATAATACACTGATGAACTGATGGGTGGATGATGGCTCAGCAGGGCTTAATAAGGAAATCGTTTTCCAATCGTTTTCACTGCTTGGTCACAAAATAGCTTTCCTGAATCAGTTTGGAACACAATAAAGTTTCAGTTTTTAACATTATTTACTGTTAAATTGACCAGGTGCTAAAAGCTTTTACTGTGACAACTTGAACCATTATTGTGGCAAACACTCTTCTACTCAAGGCCCCAAAATTGCACTGGTGAACCTCCACAGATGTAGTCTATCACTGAGCGTATGCTTACCAGCTCATGCACAGTCTGACTTGGCAACTCATTAGCCAATGAGCACAAGGAGTTGGAGCAAAAAGTATGCTTCGCACACTGACTACAGAAGCCACAGTAACCCCTCTGAGAGTCTCTAAAGTCTTTCCCTAGTGGAGTGCACAATTTGAACTGAATATATATTTGCATTATGTACTTATTGCACTTATCAAAACAGAGTTACAAAGTGCTTCACAAGAGTAAAAAGAAACAGCCGAGAACAGGAATAATGAGAGAAAATAAAATAAATGATAATAAAGTGCAAAGTACAAAAATAAATAGACAGAGGGGACATGGTGAAATTAAAAAAAAAATGGTTACCATAGTGGGGTGAATTCAGGCTGCACAGCATTGTTTGGATGTTTGGAAATGTAGACACTGGTCTACACACCTCTGAACAGCAGAAGTGTATGCACATGATTTAGCAGTTGGGTTAGATATTTTATAGAGCCAGCACAGCAGACAAAATTTGAGCACTGAGCCCACTCTACTAAATGCTGTTTTTTCCCGAATGTGCTTTTCCCCTTTTGAATGTACTAGTGTACTAGTCCTGTTGAGATTATAGCACCTCAATCATCTATCTGTTTACATATCTTGGTGTCTGTAGTATATTGTCGGCCTACTGCTGCCTATTCATGTTGCAGTCAAGCTGACAAGGTACTGACTTAGCTTGAAGCATATCACAACAACTCAATAGTAACTTCACTTGAAGCCCTGGTATTTTCTTTTTTATCATGCCATTGCAAACTAATAATTATGAAGGTCTAACTTTGTATGAAAATTGTGTAGATGTTATATCTATATCTTATATAATCTAGGGTATGCACCCTTTTACACAGTTTATATATATGACTTTTGTCATTTGCAGGGTAAACTTGGAGTTCCCGGGTTGCCAGGGTACCCAGGAAGACAAGGACCAAAGGTAAGTCCATAGCATACGTGTGCATTTGAAGGCCACTTTGTTGTACTCTTGATGGCCCAGGCCTTAGTCTTGTTTAAAGTCCAGCAGTCTGACAACTGTTGGACATGGTTGAAGCTCCCTGATCAAAGAGCCTGGGATTTAAATGTGCCATGTCAGTCTTCAGCTTCTAATCAACCACTGCTGCACCCCATCTCCTATTGCTTTTGATAAGCTGGGGGTATTTCAGGATATGAACATGGGATTTAATAATTAAGGTATGTCTAGTTTACAAATGACTGACTTTCTCACTCTCTTTCTCACACACAGGGATCTCAGGGTTTCCAAGGTTTCCCTGGTGCCAACGGAGAGAAAGGAACTCGGGTATGTCAGGAAGACTTCTTATTATTCTACTCATTCCTATGAGGTCTGGATCGATACAGGCTCGGCGCTGGAGACAGACTCCTGATTCAGCCGCAGATTTATCAACATAGAGGAAGTTGCATTGTCCCAAAGTAAAGATTTCACCAAGGATAAAAAGACAATTGTATTCCTTCATTACCACTCACACAACTCATTTTTAAGAGGATTGAAATCCTCCAGAAACACTGTACATCACGTTGTGGTACTTGAGCAGTGTTTCATTTGCTTTGTTTAAAGGATGGGCCATTAGCTTGCCTGTGAGAGTAATGGTTTGTCACTATGAGTGGAGCAAGGCATGCGGACCTTTTCATCTTCACACAACAGTTTCTGAAGGTTTATGAGGCCGAGCTCCCGGACAGAGAGGGATGACTGTGGCATTAACATAGCTCCAGAGCAGCAATTTGTACCTCCTAAAAGCCACACAAAGCTATAATTGGTTTCCTCGTTAGTGTTGTATACAGCAACTGCAGTTCTAATATTGCTGTGAAATCATTATATTGTGTATTTTTGATTCATTATAATGTTCAATTTATAAAGCAATAACAAATATCATGTGACTCATGATAAATGTTGAATGTAACTTGCAAGGAACTACTACTAATTAATAATTTAAAAAAAAAGATCAGCTCTGTCAGCCTAAAGGGCCTTATGTATCTGTGTAAATGTTAAAAGTGTCTGGCCTGTTTGATTCATTCATCTATGGAGGTCTGTGGGTTCAGTCTGTTCATGGTCTGAATGTCACCCCTTTGCTCCTTGTCTGTGTGCTTCATGTTCACAGGGAACAGCAGGAAAAGCTGGCCCAAGGGGACAGAGAGGACCAACGGTAAGTCTTACCCAGCTGACCAGTACCCATGTAGGCTGCCATGACAACCAAGTGGCCCATAGTAGAAATGGAAATGGACGTTCAACTGTGATATGTGTAGCCGAGAGGTGCTGAGGTCTAAGGGTCTTTTCTTCTCTTAAGGGACCTCGTGGAGAGAGAGGACCAAGAGGACCCACCGGAAAAGCTGGACCAAAGGTGCGCATTTGCTTTCAGTGAACAAAGAACATTATATTGGGCATAATACTACTACTACTAATATATATGATATAATAATGATAATAATATTTACATGTGCTTATCAGTTAAACTCATCTGTTCTTTTTGTCCCTCTGCCCCATTAGGGTAACTCAGGAAGCGACGGCCCTCCAGGACCTCTCGGTGAGAGGGTATGTACCAGCCCATTATTGCAACATCAAGTCAACAACAAGTTTCATTTCAATCTTAGACCTCTTGTCTATTTCCAACAGAGAAAAAATGATAACTGATCAGAAATCATTTGCTGTTTATTTCAGGGTCTGCCAGGACCTCAGGGACCAACAGGATTCGCAGGACCAAAGGGCCCACCAGTGAGTACAAACTCACCACACTTGACATTGTGGCATGTATTGCATGTATAAACTACAGCAGGAACTATCTGTGTGTCTAGTGCTGATCTCCCTTTGCGTTTTTCAGGGTCCTGCTGGGAAAGACGGACTGCCTGGACACCCTGGGCAGAGAGGAGAGACAGTGAGTACAGTTATCACTCAGTTCTTGATCCATATCTTACTAAGCCAAACTTAGTCCAATCCTCACTTTTCTTCTGTCATCAACAGGGATTCCAAGGCAAGACTGGCCCTCCTGGCCCTCCAGGTGTGGTTGGACCTCAGGTGAGTCACGGCTATTGTAGCCAACATTGTCTCTCTCTGTTGTCGACATCACTGATGATTTTCTTTAACGGTACATTGGGTAAATTGCAACAAATATGAACATGACTATATTTGTATCGATTTGGCAGCACAACTCTCAGCCATTCTTTCGATTGTTCTCTGGCAATTAAGAAAATAAATCTCTGTAAAGCTCTGGCTAATAGCAACCATTTATTTGTATTCATCTCAATAAGCACCGAAAGTGACACTTCATCATCGCAAACATCACAAAACAACACAAACATCTTCATCATCATCTCAGACCTATATTGCGGTGATGCTGCTCTTCATTTGTGTGCACAAGGTACCACCAGACACCATTAGGTTGTCACTAAGATGTAGTAACCCTTCACAATCAGTTCTGCTGATAAAGAAGGATTTACCCTCATACCTTTATCTCATGAGCCCTGACGTAAGGGTTGTTTAGCATCTTTGATATTAGCGTTGGGCTGTTTATCCATTATACATACACATATAACTGAGAACATTGATGATACACAGCTGTATGTGGCCTTTATGACTAACAGGTCTCCCACACAGCAAATGCTCAGCCTCCCTGTGTTCTGTTGTGTAATACACCAATAAATTATAACACATTTTTGTCCTCGCTGGTTCTGCTGAATTTGTTCCTTTCTTACTTCTCAGTTTTTCCTTTTCACGCCTCCTCTCTCATTGGGCTTTTATCCTGTTTAATGCATGATTTTCATCTCTCTTTTTTTTCTCCACCAAAGGGACCCACAGGTGAGACTGGACCAATGGGAGATCGGGGCCACCCTGGACCCCCAGGCCCACCTGGTGAGCAGGGTCTACCTGGAGCTGCAGGGAAAGAAGGAGCCAAGGTGAGTACTGAAGCTTCCTCTCACATCTTTGTAGTGATGTACCATCAGCATAATACAATTATAACTCTATCAACAAAACTGACATATCATATGCCTGGATCTAAATATAACAGTGTTGACATTCTTTTACCGTTCCCATCTAGAACCTTTTGTTTTGTAGTATAACACAAAATCTGAATTTGTTCAGATTTTGTGTTATCCTATCCTTCTAGTTTCAAGTTCAATATGAATCATACACTTATATCTATGCCCTAGTTTAGAATAGACTGTTACAATATCTCTAGCATTGTGTCTACGGGATTAACAGCTGTATTTTGCCCTACAGGGTGACCCAGGCCCTTCTGGCCCAGCTGGTAAGGATGGCCCTCCTGGTCCGAGAGGTTTCCCTGGAGAGAGAGGTCTGCCTGGCCCTGTGGTGAGTATTGCTCTGCTCTGATAGAGAACAAATACCTTTCACAGCTCTAGCTCTTTGTTATTGTATAATAGTCGCTAGTGGGGCTAATAAATATGGGTATGTGAGTGTGGTGAATCTGAACAATCAAAGATGATATCAAATCCTTTAGTGAGCCTCTGCAGAAGAACAATGTGTGCTGGGCTTTTTTAAAGTTCTGAGTTTTTGATAGTTAAGCTGTCCACATTTTTTGCAGACTTGTTAGCAGGCAATCACCAGCAGAAGTAGCTTTTCATTCAGCTTTGGCATGCAGAAATAAACAAGGGCATGATAGAATACTCCCATTTCCCATCCCGTTGTAATGTAAGCCTGAGCAGTTCACAGAGGCTTTTGTGAGTAGTTGTCCTGCCTATACCCTCTCAGCCGCCACTCTGGGGGCTAGGGGAGGTTTTCCAGCTCATGCTGAGGCTGTTTGAAGATAGGGAGTCCAGTGTGAGGAAGGATGTGTGCTTCCCTGACAGATGTGTTTGTTTTCTAAAGCCTTCATTTTCTCTCTCTCTGCAGGGGGCTCATGGCCTGAAAGGGAATGAAGGCCCTAACGGACCATCTGGCCCTGCTGTGAGTACAAACCACTGCATCCACATTCTCAATTTCCTCTCCTCTTCATTCACTCCTATTCTCTCACTCCTGTTCTCACCTTCTTTTATTCCATCTCCCTCTCTAAGACTTGTGTTCATAGCTATGTTCCCACCATCACTTGTGCCAGGCTGTCACATAATACAGAGATATGCATAGCTAGCTACTTACAACTCACACAGGTTTGACGTATTTGTAGATTAGCCTGATGTTATGATTCTGTTTTCATTTTAAAACATGCTACCTCTTTCCCCATGTGTCCTGTAGGGTTCCCCTGGTGAGCGTGGTCCTGCTGGCCCAGCCGGACCTACTGGTCTCCCTGGACGTCCTGGCCCTCAGGGACCTCCAGGACCTGCTGGAGAGAAGGGTGGACCGGTATGAACAGTCTATCCTTGAGATTGATCCATCATAAAAAGAACATTCATATATAAATTGTTTTAGCTGCTCATGGAAGCATGCATGTTATATTTTACTTTAGAGTCACTCCAGCATAACTGAAATGTATTGTACTGTGATAAATGATGTATATTAGGGAGAGAAAGGACCTCAAGGCCCAGCCGGTAGAGACGGTATTCAGGGACCTGTGGGTCTGCCAGGACCTGGAGGACCTCCTGGACCCCCAGGAGAGGACGGAGACAAGGTGAGTTAACAACACCATACTGACTTGAATATGGCTAATCTAACTCACCGCTGCTGCTGTTGGCCAGCCCCTCTCTAACTGAAGTAAAATATAATGAAATTCAGTCAAGCTGCATGGGTATGACATTGAAGCTCTCTCTACCATACACTTAAAAAGAAAAAAACACTCTCTCTCTCTCTCTCACACACACACACACACACACACTTTACAATTCAGATCTGAACGAGAATGTCTCTCACCCCTCCCCCTCCGACCCAATCTGTCCAAGGAAATTTGACTGAACAGAGCTTGCCTCGATTAACCGGACTTTAAGAGGTGAACCCGCCGTGTTGCTCCTTTGTACCAAGAGGAGAAGGAGGAATTGGTGGCAGCTGCAGTGAGAGAATGTGTGACGCTTTAGTATTCAGAAGCAAGAACAACCCCCCATCCCCTTTAAAAAAACATTTACAGAAAGATCAACTATATGGATACTCAAAGGATGATCTCTTATCCTTTGAAGAATGCCCTAGTTCTTAACTGGCCTTACCACGGGGACCATGGTGTAGACGGACAGAGAGAACACAGAGGGTATTTGCCATGCAGATAAAAAGGATCTCAGAAGCTAATGTTTACACACATTCAGACACTCAGACACTCTCTCATGTCCTGACCACAGGGGATGGACAACTCCAATGCCTTTATTTAAGAATCTAATGGTTTCAGTAGAGCGCAAGGCCATCGTCTGAAGGGATTTGCTTTTGGGGTTGAGTCACTATTTTTCCAAACACCCACAGCATGTGGAGGCTTTGAAAGTGTGATATGGCGTGATGTTCTTCATTCTGGGCATGTTGGCGCAAACAGGTTTAGAATGGGACTAATTATCCAGTCTATTCTGGCTGCTAGTATTGCCAATGACTCACCCCTCACAATGAGCCCACTTCAGATGTGAGTTATATTAGGAATGAAGGAATGAAATTGACATGTCCACAGACACAAAAAAGTCTTGGCATGTTACAGTTGATATGTAGACATCAGGATATGTTGATACGGTACCTTCTGCTCTGTGCTTGTCAGTTTTATCTCCTTCTGACTTCTGACTACATTGTGATTATTTCATTCCCCAGGGAGAGATTGGAGAGCACGGCCAGAAGGGAAGCAAGGGTGACAAAGGAGAACATGTGAGTCATTGTTTATTAAGAGTACATTTGTAATTGTTGTTCTTCATTTTTGTTTTGAATACAGGGGGTTTGAATGTTTTGAATGGTAAAGATTGTGTCTGTTCATTGACAGTTCTGCTGTGTTCCTTTCCCTCTTCTCCTTCGCAGGGTCCTCCTGGTCCTACTGGCCCTCAAGGACCTGTTGGAGCACCTGGTCCTGCTGTAAGTGCCCAGTCTGGATAGTGTGTTAATATCATCCAACACCTCATCTCTCTGCTTCAGCTCTTTGCTCTTATATCATCTGATCTCGTTGTGACCCCCTTCATTCATGCGGGTGTGCAGGGTGCTGATGGTGAGCCTGGTCCCAGAGGTCAGCAGGGTCTGTTCGGCCAGAAGGGAGATGAAGGATCGAGAGGATTCCCTGGACCCCCAGGCCCAGTTGGGCTGCAGGTCGGAATAAAAATGGAATAATAGACACTGTAACACTGGTAAAATGTTATCATTAAGAGACATGGAGACATCATGATTAAATCCTTCACAATTTTTCAGGGCTTGCCTGGTCCCCCTGGTGAGAAAGGTGAAACTGGAGACGTTGGTCAGATGGTAAGGGCGTAGTTGCAAAACAGTAATTCACTATATAAATTTCATCAAGTGTATTCAACAATGCATTACACACAGTATCACCATTACATTAGGGGCAGTAAATAAGAGTCACATGAGTAACGTGTTTACTTATTACACTCTATTTTTCTCTTCCCCCTAGGGTCCACCTGGCCCCCCTGGTCCCAGAGGCCCCTCAGGACCCCCAGGAGCTGATGGCCCTCAGGGACCTCCTGGTGGTATTGGAAACCCTGGTGCTGTGGGAGAAAAAGTAAGGTTCTCTTATATTTCTGGTTTGATCATTTCTACTACTAATGGTTAGATTGCAGAGTGCTACAGTACTCTATAAGAGCAGTTAAGCTCCTCAGCACTGCACTGGAGAGTAGAACAGCTTCTACTGGCAATATAGCTTAAGAGACAATGTCTTCCCTGCAGTGACAAGTCATTCAAGCAAATGTACATGTGGGGGAAAAATCATCTCTATGAAATGAGACAGTCCACACATTTTTTTGTCATGACCTATCTATAACATAGGTATTAGGCCATATTTGTCAGCACTTGCACTTTGGAAGAGGCAGCTCTTGTATGCCAGCAGCCTGATTGTCAGTTTGAGTGCATGATGTAGTAAAGATTGTGAATGATTCCGCTTTGCAAGGCTTTTGCAGCCATGAATATTTGATACGGCTACTCACATGACTCTCTTTTAAATGGGACAGCATAATGTTTTGTGGTGCAGAGTGACAGATGCGCAGACAAGCTAATGGGCAGCCTGTCTCCCCAGCAGTACTGTCGCTGGGTGGAGAGAGTATGAATAAATACTCAAAGGCGCTGTACTTGAGATGCTAAGATGCCGAATGCATTATTAAAGGAGGCTCTTATAAAATTGTATCCTGCTCTTATTTGTTGTGGCTGTTTCATTATGAAAGGCTTCACACAGTCCTCGTCACTTTCTGTCTGCTGTGTTCTATCTGGTGCAGTCAATACAATCACATTTGCCCCTTGTAAATCTCCCTGAGGGTGGCCTGTCCATCTCTGCAAACAAATGCAGTGCTCTTTTGGCTAATCTGGCTTGAGCTGATCTGGCAGCTTTCATTAGCCAGCCCAGGCGGCTGGCAAGCAACTGATATAACTGTGATGAGCAGCTATCTTTCACGCTTACAGTAATTCCCCTGTTCACAGCACATTCTACCAGCTGCCTCTTGGTGGTCATGAGCAGGTTGTTATAAGGATGGAGTCAAGCTTTGTGCATGGATTTTCAGAGATACAACACTGCCTAAAGAGCAGCGTAAGCCCCTCCTAATACAGGAAGATCAGTCGTGTTTTTAACCAGATGCTTGGAGTGTATATCTTGACATCAATGAGAGGGTTGGGAAGGCGGCCAGACACTAATTCAGAGTATTGGAGGATGTTTAGAATACAGAGCTGGCGTTCGTGCTAGAGCGAATCTGGATATGCTTGTCAAAGCACAGCTCAGCACAGCTTTGTTATTGGCTGGCCTTCGGACGGGGCACTAGCATTGTCACCTTCCTGTCTCCCAGACAGGTATGGCAGACTGCATCTCTATCCCAACAGGGAGGATGGCAGGTTATGTGACAATGAATAACGATAGCACCCAGGTTGTAGGCGAGTCAACAGGGCAACTATCCAATAAGACAGGGGAAAGAGGGGAAGATGTATGGGCTGGATCCAGGGAGAACCCTGAGGTCAGCGCACTGCCTGCTCCAGCCACCAAATCTGCCCGCACTTGATGGATTGAAATCTCTTGTGTCATCTCTTTCTATCCCCAGTTGGGTGACCAAGGGCACTGGTACAGTGGTGGCTGCTGTAAATGATGGGATTTTTAGAACCATGCTGGGTCCACAAATGGCCTTTCTGATATACTATATGTCCCTCCCATCTCCCCTCTCTCTCTCTCTCTCTCTCT